>UZAN01040663.1:41757-69678 GCA_900618425.1 Echinostoma caproni
TCATAATCATAATCATAATCATCGTCATCATCGTATGCCACAATAGCATGGAACATAACCCGGAGACATATGTGAAGGTTTAACACCATGAACCTATGGCACAAGAAAAGTATGTAGATCACTTTGTCTATCCCGCATATTTTCATGAACGCATATATGTTTTATGAAACTTAGCAAGTTCATCTTTTCTGTGTCTGATACAGACATCTATCACCGACAAATCAGAACAGAAGTGGAGCAGTCTTCCCATCTGGAAAGAGAGAACTTTCAACTTGCGAGTAACAGTCTCGGTATGTAAGGACCATTGAAGGTTACTTTCAAGTGTGACACTTAAATACTTCACATGGCTGACCCTGATAATCGAATTTCCATGAATCTGTACATTGTCGGAGGGAGATGGGGAACGGTTTAGAGTAAAAATACACTCAAGGCGTTTTTCGGGATTAAGATTAAGACCGGATGAAGTGGAATACGAAACTAGGCGAGATAGGTTTGTGTTATATTCAACCAGTTCTGATTGTTCAGATACGGGAACAGAAATGGCGATATCATCAGCATACTTCAAATGGCGTACAGTGGGAGTGATAGGTAAGTCACTGATATAAGTCGAAAAAAATAGGACAGGACAAAGATTGATGCGGTTGACTGTCTTCTTCCCAAACCAACACACTGATATCTTTGCGAAAAATATTCAGAAAGACACTCAAGAAGAGAAGCAAGAGAGCCAAAAGATTGTTAAGAGCTTGTTGAGCAAAAGTGTGTTGATCCAGACTTCCGTGACCACAATCCATGCACGACTAGGTACAGTTTCATGTCATCCAATCACCGTTCAGGAAGCTCGACCAATGGTACACCGGGCGAACATAACATTCGAGTTAGCGCATATGATTCGTCGGAGCAAACGGTTACGTGATTAGAGGATGCTCGTTCAACCAATCATATGGACTATTACATTCTATAAAACATAATCTAATTCCATCAATAAACATAAGCATTTGCTGCTATCAATTGCTCGTGTATTTCATGGGTGTTCGGGTTGGAGCCAATTCAGTTCTGAGCAGTACAGCACGGATTCTCGTATTCCTAAATTCAATACCATTCCAATTACCACAAAAAGAGAACGGGGCACCGAGTTAAAAGCGGGAGAATAGTCAAGAAATGCACAGTGCACACATTCGGCTTTCTTGGTAAGAGACTTACAGATTAAATGAACTAGAGAAGAAACGGCATCCGATGTAGAGTGGATATGTTTGTATGCAAACTGATAAGAATCGTCGGGGGTGGTAAGGGATTTGTGAAGGCGATGTCGAATTGATCGCTCCATTAATTTCCAACCAGTTAAAGTGAAAGCAATTGGCTTGAATTGCTTTGCTATTGGGTACTTTGACGTTCCTTTGGGGATGGGGGTAGTTCTCACTGGGCGCCAGCAATCAGGAATGGTTCGGAGTTCGAGTGAAAGATTAGCCATGTGTGCAAAAATATGTGATAGTAGCAGAGCACCGTGTTTAAGAAGGGTAGGATTTAAGTTATCTGGACCGGGTTTGGTCGAGACCTTGAGAGAACACATGTGTTGATACATTTCATCAGAGGTGATGAGATCAAACGAAGCTCACGCATTCGGTCAAATCGCATTATTGATTTGGACTATTTTATCAACAAAGAGTGGAGAATGTAGCACAATGGTAGATCCGGCAATACCCTTTATGACACAGAAAGGTGAGGATTTACACGAGATTACTGACTGTCATTGTGCAGATTGAATCTATTGGGTAAGAACGTATATCAAATGGAAGCTGATAGTTATCACGGAAGGACACTGCACTTGACCAATCCCAACGGACTAATATGACATGATCTATGGAAGGTCATTGCAGTGCTGGGAACAGGTATCGGTTACGGATCATGAATCACAGTCTCAAATGGAGCAGAGAATTTCACTAACAACCGTGGGCTGGAATTTCCCACTACCGAAACACTGGAAAATGGTCTCAGAATTAGCGGTTAATTTATTCAGGAAAATCAATGGATTACAGTCATTGGTTGAACAGGTCTCCACCAATAGCCCGCTTGCATTCTTGGCGTCATACAGTTTCCGTTTTAATCGCACGATTTCTGACTGGTTGGTACGATTTGGTGTATGGTTCATCGCCCAGACACTGTCACGCGTCGCACCGTGGTTGATGTTATCTCATAGACTAGGATCACCACAATCATGTGGTGACTGCAGCTACTGATCCTGCAATGGTGGTTCTTGGTTGTTTTCGCGGATGGCAAATCGCGACTGGAGGTTCTCGAAGGAAAGTAGACAGCTGACTTGAAAAGCCAAATGTTGAGCGGTTTGTTTTTGAGCCGAAAACAATGGAGAGATAATACATAGACATGCCACAATGCATGATTTCACAGGAGTTTGCATATTCGCGAAGGGTGGCTGAAAATGCGGTTAATGTACAAGCATTTTGTGCACCGTGTATCACATCAGTAGTGGAAATTCATTTCGCATGATTGCAATCAAAAGTGATCAACTTCTATTGAGAATGAGTGAATCTGATCACTATCTGATAGAGTTTGGATCCGATGGCGTCTACCGGTTTTCACTCCAGTGGTTACGTAATGGAAACATGGATTTCTTTCAAGAACCAAGTGTTTGTAGAGAACATTCAAGATGCTGGAGGCTAATCAAGCGCAGTGATTGCTACTGTGGACAACATTTTATAATAATTGTTGCTCTATCTCTTCCGGAATGTGCATACACCAGTAGGTTCTCGTATATTGTAATGCTATCCGGGTAACTAATTTTTTTAATTTACTGCCACATCCTAGATTAACTCATAACCTAAAGAAACCCTCGACTGTGTAAAAACTTGAGTAAATATCACACAAACCAAGTACGGTTTAATGATCAGATCCTAGTAACAGTAGAATTATCCAGATAAATTTACGGAAACACCCAAATTTCGATCAAATTTATTGTATTGCAGATTAATACGGAACCCGATAAACGATCGAGTTACGTAGTGAATGATTAAACGGGGCTTATCCCAAGACAATAAATATACACCAGGTTGTCACTTAATCGATCCAGATCGCTTTATGAACATGTATGCACATGCAATCTGTGCACTGCTGCCATGGGATTAGTGATCAGAAAGTACACGGACGTCAAAATTTGTCTTGTGCATGTGGTTGAATAAAATACACATGTCTTGAATGAATGATGACTAATAGGTTGCCAAGACGTTTGACACCGACAGGTAGTCAGGCCAGAGAAAGGAATACGTCATCGGCCTGTCAGACTGTCAGTAATAGGTTCACAACATGACTCAGTGGGCATGAATATGTACATATCGTCGCCGTTTATGATCCCCCTATAAGCACGGTTTATATCAGTAGATTGGTTTAGATAAAGCCCTGTTTGTCTGTAAAAGATTCTCATTATGTATGCGGCTTCGCTCGTATTCTTGTTTGATTTTCTCTTCTACTTTTGTTTATAGTTTTCTTGTTGACCGAATGCTCAGTCAGGGANCTAGAATGATCACTTTAGCTGCGAAGCCCCTCTTGAAGACACTCGGCTACATTTGGTATCTACACAACTGCGGTATCTTAGCTACGATCATATAACCGTTACAAACCTCATCCAACTATACAGATCCCTGACCAGGATTCAATCTGTAGATGTGACTTGCCAACCGTCCTTCTCTTTGAAGTTGCAACACCGATGGGATTGTGAGTGTCATAGAATGAATCAACCGATCCATGAGTGTGTTTAGGTCACCGCAATGGCGAGAGTTGGTATAGTAATTGTAGTACGCACTGATCACGAAATACGAATCACGTATTAACAATCACGGACACCACGTAAGCACTAGATTACACTGGTACGTGCATGCAGTACCCCACGGAACCAAGACTCGAGAAAAAGGCCACAGGAATAAAAGTTCGTTTATTAAAAGAAATAAGGGGGATTAAATAATATGTACAAAATAAGTTCATTGATTATCCAAGCCTCTACCAATCGCGTTCTAGTATTTCTGTCGTTATTCAGCTTCTGTCTGGGTCGCACGGTTTCTGATTGGTTGGTACAATCGACCTATGGTCTATTAAGCAGAAGCTGTGACATGTGCGCGCATTGCTGACGTCACCTGTGAAGCTTGATTCGTTACAGTTGTCCGAAAACTGTAACATGTGGCTCCGTAGTATGCGTCATTTTGTAGGCTACGATCACCACAGTTGGTTCTCGCGTTCGGGTTTCAAATAACTGTAGTCTAAGGCCAAACTAAAGTTTCTCAAGGGTCCCAAATAAGCGGACACCTCATGTGCACACACCAAATGTTTCTAGCCCCCGAAACGGGATCTATCCCCCCCCCACGTGCTGTCACCACTCCGGCACCATGCCTAATTTTCGTTGTCATACCATTCTGTGTGAATTCTGATTGAAATTCTCCAGGGGTTTTCTTCTCCCGCCCGCATCCTGAAAACAAGGTACCATTGGTGTTCTTACACTTATAACGCTTCCAAACTGGCTGTCTTGGCTTCAGTGTCTATATTCCCTTTAGGTAAGATGTTTCGGCTGTTCCTTTCCTCAACGTAACCAGTGTTGTGACAAAGAGATGACAGCAACCTATTTCGTAAATGCCTACGATTTGTTTGATTGATTGATTGACCAATGCTGCCTGCTATCACCCATGCACGTCATGCGGACTAACTTTATTAAAATATCGATGGACTCCAACCAACCAGATGTTATTATTGGACTATCTACACAGATTGATTCGATGTGACTGCTTGATTGCCCAATGCGACGGCGTGTGGATATCAGGTGATGCTTGAGCTAGTTGTCGGCTTGCCTACGTGTCTACGCGTTTTGTGCTCCAGCTTGCTCATAGGCCTACTAATCAACTACATGTGTACCTACTATAGATAAATTTACTGCCTAATTCTTTACATGTTTATTTGCCCACTCAAACATGACACAAGACTCAGTAAACACAGTTGGATTTTGGAGTATCAAGCTTGGATTAGCCCATTCGGTTGTTCAGAGGCACCGGGCACTCTTGATGGTCTTGGGTGTGGGTTTCACTTCTTGGGAGATCGTTAATTCACCACGAGACACCGTCGTCCGTGTAGCTCAGGGGTAAGGGTTTGAAATTCCGACCCGACTGATCGCGGTTTGAGTGCTGACAGGGCCACACAAAAATTACGCACTGCTGATGAGTCCCAAACAGTTGGATTTTCTTTCTTCTCAGCTCAAAACTGCCATTGTCCTGATGGATGCTAACTAAATGTGATTACAATGATCAAGTTCTATCAGCACGCACTGTCGCTTTATCGATAAATTGCTTGTTTTCTATCGGTATTGCCTGAGATGAAAGTGTATGGATGTAGGAAGTCCTCCAAAATGACGTGAATAGAACCTTCGATTTAACAGTTGAAACCCCAAAGGACACTGAGTGGAGTATAAAGGTTCCTCTCACCAAGAAAAGAAAACCCCAAGCAATATTCGGACTGGTTGATTATTCCTATCTCCTCTCGTTTGCCAATCGGTGTAACCGTGGCAGTCGTACAAACAGTTAGTCGTGACCAACTATCCTAACCATGTGAGACTGTGGTGATCCTAGCTTGCGAGATGACGCATATCCTGGAACGACAGTTTTCGGAAAACTGTGATCAATCATGCTTTCCGGGTGACGGCAAACCCGCGTACGTGTCACAGCTTCCAGACTACAAACCACAGGTCGATTGTACCAACCAATCAGAAACCGTGCGGCCCAAACGGAAGCTGAACAACACCAGAAATGCCAGCACGTAATTGGTAGAGGCTTGGATGACCGATGAACTTGTTTTGTACATATTATTTAACCCCCTTTATGTCCTTCAATAAACGAACATTTTTTATTCCTGGGGCGTTTTTCTCGCGTCTCGGCTACGTGGGATACTGTCTTGCTGGTACCAGTGTGATCTAGTGCTTACGTGGCTTCCGTGATTGTTAATCCGTGATTCGTATTTCGTGATCGGAGCATACTACAATTATGACAGAGACTCAGTTTTGTCCGGTTTATATCCGTTGACGCTTCCCAGATGGTTTTATCTCCTGTGTGTGAGAGCTATCATGTATTACTCGCAGCGTCAGAGAGGCACACAGGTACCCGTAACGGGGCGACTTCGTGGAGATTTGTATTGCATACCACCATAATCACGGTACACGGAGCTCACTTCACAGTACATCCATAATCTACGAGGCATAAAAATCATGAAGATTATCATTCATGGCTATTTCTTCTCGTTCAGATGCTAACACCACGTTTTCATTTTCTCCCTCCTAGCGGCAACTTACTCGATAATGAATTAGCCTGCCAAAAGCCTCAGTATGGTCGGGGGTGGGTGTCTAGGGTTGCGGCTGGTTACCCTTCCCTTGCACCCGGAGAAATGCTTCCATACGACAAAGGGCGTGTGATCCGATGAACTGGATACCCCCTCCCAATGGATTGCGGATTTCACAAATCGCCCCGCTACCTTGCGGGTCAGGCTTTGGTTAGCCAAAGCCTCTGGTTGTGGATTCCTCAAGAAAATTCATTTGTATTGACCTGGGCAACCTGACAGTATTCCGCCCACATGCAAATCAAGGAACGTTTTTCTTTTGCATAAAGAGTATTGTACCATGATTTGTTTGACAAACAGCCTGGGTTCAGACATGTGTGAAAATAAATAAATGACTACTATTTTTATTATTGTTATTGTCATACCTATTTCACTTGTACATATTCTGTTAACAACATGCTTTTACGTTCAATAATTGACCTTGATTCAAAAATAAACACTCAATACAACGTGGGCTACTTCTAGCTCTCGAGCGTAAGCCGCTACAATTCGTTTTGCACTAGCTGGATTTACATGAGACAAACTTGGTCGACAAACAATGTTTAAATATATTGATAGATCGCAAATCGACCGACTAAATTCAAAATGATGCAGTATAGACTGAACGAATAATGAGAGTCACTGTTGGCTGTNGACACCTCAAATATGTCAATATTTAACAAATGGAACATTCCCGATGCTATACATAACTTCAGTATGTATTTCAGAAGTATAGTAGACTATAGAATGAGTCGCTCCTCTGTTCGGTGAACCCCATTACTGCGCCGTACAAATCTGAATCAATGCTTTTCTCGGGCATGAAATACGACTAAGTAGATAGGTAGACAAGCGAGCGAGCGACCGAGCGCTCATTTGGCACATTGGAACCTAAGCTATTCTCACGTTTGTTATCAGTCTACATTTCCAGTTCACATGGAGTACGCCATGACTGCAACAACAACTTCCACAAAGTATGGTAACCGAAATGGTCAAGGGATTGCATTCCAAGGCGTGTGGAAAGCCTGGAATTATTGGGATTGTATTCCACGCTGTATCACCGAATACGGAGATACTTGACTTTGGTGTATGAAATAATGCAGAACCCTGATCAGATATGTCGTTCATTGTTCGCTTTGTCACTCAACACTCACCTCAAACTGGTGCTCCAAAACTGTCCACTAGACTACCGACGTCGTTCAAATGCTCCGAGTGCGCAGTATTTGGAATTCTCTATCTGTCACGTTATTTTGGCATCCACAATTGATTGTTTCAAACAGAAACTAAATGGAACATTGTCAAGTCTTAATTTGGACATCCATATCAATACACGAAAATGAAATGCGACTTTGTGACATTCCTTATCTAGCTATGATCTATGAATCGATCCAGTTAGGCGAAAACAACTATGGTACAAAGTAGCAGCCGCTTGTAAGTAGTTCTAATAATAAAACTTTGACCTTGATTTTGAGGTATCTATCGTAACTCAATCGAGTGGGACACATTGATAAACCTTCGTTAAGTAAATCTCAGCTGTTTTAAGGCACCTACCAGCGGGATGGCGACATGAATCGAGTGTGAGTGAAAGTCAACGGAGTACTGCTCACGACTGCATCTGGTGGAACTTTAGGAGTGGTACAAACAGCTCTATAGGTGGTTAGACAAGGTTCTGCGTGCAATGTTCCGATGGACAGAGGTACTAATTTTGACCAACACTGATGTTATCTTTCACAAAATAAGGGAATCATCGTCACTACGCTTTGAATGAAAGGTATCGAATTTTTTTGAAGGTCTGCTGATTTATGATGATTTTAGATCGATTTGGCCAGTTTCATCAGTTGTGCGAGATTGTTCACGACATCCACTTGAACTCCATGAAGCTTACACTATAGTCGATTGAGATTGTTAAAAGTACAGTACGAATGACCCTACCATGACTCACAGTGACCTCCGGGCCGTTTGGGTATCCTGTGATGAAAATCGACTGAGTTGTGTCCTATGGACTTCGCATACCCAATCAACATAGCAGCTTCCATTGGAGAATATTTTGCTGAGGGTTGAATCTTGGAAAGAATCATATCTCTCGGGTCCACTGGGAGCCAAATGTGAATATTTTAACTTGGTCTTGGACAATCCAATATTCAACGGCTTTCCTCAAGTCGATATTACGTGGTTTTTTGCTCGCACCCAGTCGTTGTAGTCTGTGTTGGCATATTTCGTTAGATTATCAATCAACGCCCGTGATGCACAAAACTCGGGAGTAAGGTCCTAACGCAGGTGAGCGGACACTGCATTTAGATAAAGTGAGTTTCTCCGTCTGAAAATCTCCTGGAGATTTGCTTCTGACTGGACAGTGAGCCTAGGACCGTCGGAATAGAAACCCGGACTCTTGCCGTTTTGTTCCGCTTCTCAACTGATCAATGTGNGTGAATGTGTGTGTGTGTGTGTGTGTGTGTGTGTGTTGGGTGAAGGGTTACACGTGCATGTAACGGCTTCTGTTTTGTTTGCCGAACCTATCACCGAACTTGGTCCCACGATGCGTATCTTAACGATCCCAGTTAAAAGACAGCTACGAATAGTGCAAGCCTTTATTGGTTGTATCAGTGTGCAATCGTTTGTCCGAAATCGGGGTTATGAGGGCAGCCATGGAGAGAGAGAGACGCCACAACTACGGACCCAGGACCCTTGAGTACACATTGACACGATCTCACAGTGGCGGTGAGGCTAATCCACTACCTCAGATGTCAGACTTCTCCTGATACTTGCCAAAATAGCATTTTTTTATTAAACAGAACTGCTTTGCATCTTTTTCCTTCGTCTGTTTTTTGTTTTCGCAAGGAAAATCCAACTGTGGTAAACATGCTCAGAGGATCCCACCTCTGTAAGCTGTAAGCCAATTCATTGTTTTGTTGTCCTTCACATATGTAAACTGATCATCGGGACAAGCGTATGTTAATGATGTAGCTGTTTATAGCCCAACATTTCCATATTCCTAATTGATTCGGATATGTACTTCTACCTTACTGTTCAACAGTACCTCAGGCGCCGTAGCATTGAGTCTCAACTCATGTTACGTACATACATATATCACCACAAAGAAATGGTGTTCTTCTTCGGCAGCTGATGATTCGATACGTTTAGGTAGGAAACGTTAGTAGACATTTAATCTTTGTATTCATAGTGTCTTGATTGAATTGCGCTTGTTCATAGCGAGAGTGGGCAACACAACTTTCGATCTGTGCTCGGCTTGCGTTCTGATACACGTTCTGTCTACACGTACTGACCGGTTGTTCTTGTCGCTTTTGTTGCAATATTTGCCCACATGGCAAATCACTCACTTGAAACCATGAGAATATTCCACAGTATACGCTGTGGTTTGTTATACCACAACAATGATATTTGCCTATTCCCACCGGGAAGCGAAGAAATTATCCGTCCAGCGGTAATAAGTTTTAATATCAGTCCGCTTTGAATTCATCGAAAATCATAACCTGTCTTCATCAGGTCGTTTCTATTCAGTTTCAACCTCGATTGCATGGGATGACCATATTATCAATACATTGCTCAACCTGAATAAGCGTTCGAATCAGTAGTTCCTCAACAGGGACTGTGTGGTGATGGTACAGTGGTTTAGTTGCTGTCACCGGTGTGCTTTTAACCTTATGGTCCATGGTTCCGACGGCGTCACCGCCATCCAACTCAGCTGGTAAGCAGCTTTACTGTCATCCGGTTCAATACTACGCTTGACCTATCAGGGTCATATGTGGTTTGCCACTCCAAAGCTCCAGTGTATAACGCCCTGATCAATACAATATACTGGCTGTTTTTCTCCAGTCGTGTTTTCTCTCTCCATATTATTGTTGGGGGCTCGGCAAGAGGCGCCAGTATCGATCGTACGTCTAACATAACAGTTTTCCAACTGCTGGCACGTCACCGTGATCAATGTTGTTGTACGTATAATGGGGTTCATTATTATCACCCTCAGGAGTCTTACCTACCTCTTTCTTCGATCTCACGCATATTGTCTAACAAAAATACTGTTAAATGAAAACAACAATTGCAATACCTGTGGTCACCGCAGTATTGGAATCTCGACCGGAGAATAGGTGTTGGGCATAGTTGCGTAATAATCGAACTGTTCAAATAACTTTTAATAATACCAACAAGTACGCGCAATAAATAAAGATTCAACAAGTTAATACCTAAAATGTTGACGGAAAAATTGCGAATCGTTAAACCATGCCTAAATCACATGTATGACGACTCTCTAATGCACGCAAGCGATTTCCTTATTGCTTGTAAGTCTCTTCCTATTGACCAATCTGTATAGCTGCATTTATTATTCTCTCGTTCAATGCCATCTCGGACTGAATGATCACCAAATCATTATTTTCGGCTTTGTTGTGCTATTTTGGCCAGTACTATACCATCGCCTGGACGCATGGTTGTTGTATCTCGCATAAGTCAATAAGTACGCAAGCACTGAATTCAGTAGTTATTCTATTTCCAGTATGTAAATGCAAAAAAGGTACCTGGTCCGCAAGCCGATGAGCAAGCAGTGCGTCAACACGCAGACAGTCAGGCACAAACTGGCGCAAGTGTTACCAAAAGGGCTGTCAACGAACCAATCAATGCGGACAGGTCAGTACTGACCCCTGATTCGCTGAGGCGGATCGAGCTTGTAATCGAGCAAGTCCGCATGAGGTGCGTACGTGCGTGTGGTGGCGGGCTGTAACGGTCAATCACGTGATGGGCACATCACTCGACGGCAGGCCACGACAATGGCCACTGGAAGTAAACGCTCTTTTGTGGTGTACATGTAATTTTAGTTCCAATTCCGATAACGATTAGCAGTTTTTTTGCAGTGTTCATGTGAATTCCCATATGTTCAATGGTCGTATTGGAGCAGGTTGTTAATTCGTTTTCGTTCTCACACACGCATACATACAGATTCCGTTCCACAGTTTACCTTCTGCCTCCTGCACAACACTTTGGGTGATTGGTACTCCGACCGCGTGCATGATTTTCAGCTCCTCGTTAAGTTCCTTCTCATTTATCACTTTGTTGATCTGTTTAGCTTGTATGGATTATGTTCAGGTGTGACTAGCTGATCCTCGCTCTTGATTCATCCGTTTCCCTTAATTTTTTATCGATCACCTTATGATCGGCCGTAAACCATGACCTTGTTCGCAGTTAGTTCGCACTCTGAACATTTCCCCCTCTTGGACACTGGAATCCTGGCCATAAAGCCGATTTAGTTCTACCGTCCGTTAGAGCAACTGAATGTTTCCCGCAGCAGCAGCCAGCGAAGCGATGCCCGGATTCGATTGTCATGATCCATTTATATTTATCGATCTGTTGCTGTGTTATTCAAAATCCCCAATCATTTTCTGTCAGGAACACTGTCTTCTCGCGCTCCCAGTGTGCTTATTGTTGGTCATAATATCTATTGCCTATTTTATGCTTACTGTATTACCTGTATTTATCTGAGTGCCAATATGCCATTGCAATTGCACAGTGTCTACTGCTAAGCCTAAATCCGATCTTGGTTGCTTATAGTCAGTAGATGGACCAGAGTTAGCGAGGATAAACACGAAGATTTCAAACCTGTTGCACATGAATTTTCAGTAAAATGATTATTTCTGAATCACTAAACGTTGAATGATCCATCCGTGTCCTGCTCTCGATGGCTACTAATCCACCAGGCACACTGAATTGAACTTTCTACACAAAGACCATTCACTTGGTTTGGACGGGACAATGGTAGTGATCATTTGAGAAATCTTTTATCTTATGTGCTCGACTAAACTGTAGTGTCAGTGCGGTGGTGCTCCAGTTCGCAGACGTAGTCATATGCGTAACTCAAGCGGTTCGCAACGGGCCCAGTCTAACATCGGGGTCAATTTAAGTGCCTAATAACTGTATATATGTGTGTGTATGTATTTATACGAACAAGATAGGTTACCCCGATGGAAAATGGCTACTGTAGATTTATCGGATGTACCAACTGCAGATCGAATAACATGAATTTGAATGGTATGGAAGTGAATTATGCGTAAACGGATAGTACACTGATACACGTAATTCTATGAGAAAATACTCCTGAACGGGTCAGTTATTGTTCATCTAAAACTTGCCAGGATCGTACGCATTCTAGCCACTCTCGCCACGTTTAAGACCTGATTTTCAACTGCTTATTTTTTTTATTAGTCCTTCCCCTACCTTGGAATTGTATTGTTTGGGGTGACTGTTGTGGACTGGTTATCATACCATTGCACCTCACAAAATGATCCCTCTTCGATTCAGGGTCTCAACTAACCCTTGTCTTGGACGCCTACTACTGTATCACCGGCTGAAGGTGCTTTTTCACCAAAGTGAGAAGGCGAAGAGCCCAAATTCGGGATCATAACCGGATTAGTGAACCCCTGGAACTTCGGATAGGGTAGATGAACAAAAACCCTGATTTCACACCAATCAAGAAGAACCGGACAAACCATGCTCACACCACTTGGTTTTGCAATCACTGGCTTCACTGGGAATCGACGTGTGTATTGGACTCTTTGGAAGTCTGATCCTGGTATTAAAGGGCACATGGTTCGAAGAACTATAGACATCTGTGGTTTTTACGTATGGTGCCACGGTCTTGCTGGTCATCCTGGACTCAAACAAGTGTGCAAAATAATAATAATAATAATAATAATAATAATATGCAATCAGATTTTACCCCAAGATCATGCAAATGTATCCTTTGAGAAGTCATATTGAAAAATTCGCGCAGCAGAACATCTAATGTTCGAGGATATTCCTGCATTACTAGACATGCATCCTCCCGTTCTTTTGACTAAATTCACTAAAAAGACTGCACTCGTAGTCCTACTTGATTTTATCTAAATCTTCCATAATATCGGTATCAAAGTAGAAGCTACTCATTGGTGCTTTCATTACTGTTTGAGAAGCATAGTACGGAACCGGTTGATGATGGTTATTATTTGGTCAGTACAAAGTGAAGCGGATAGACACAAGGTGTAGAACTGTAGTGGTTGTAGTAATTGTAGCACGCACTGATCACGAAATACGAATCACGGACATCACGTAAGCACTGGACCACACAGGTATTTGCAAGCAATATCCCACGTAACTGAGACGCGAGGAAAATGCCTCAGGCGTAGTAAGTAGTTCGTTTATTGAAGGGGGGATTAAATAATTTGTACAAAACAAGATCATTGGTCATCTGGGCTTCTGCCAATCGCGTTCTAGTATTTCTGGTGTTGTTCAGCTTCCGTTTGGGCCTACACGGGTTCTCATTAGCTGGTAAGATCGACCTATGGTATGTAGTCACGAAGCTGTAGCATGCACGCGCTTTGCTGACGTCATCCGTGAAGCTTGATTGGTCACAGTTGTCCGGAAACTGCAACGTATAGCTCCAGGGTATACGTCATCTCTTAAGGCAGGATTGCCACCGTCATACCTGTTGGGGGAATCGAACATGAGTTCCGAACGCGTGTTTTCGCTTTGGAGAATAGTATTCTCGTGGAATAGGGAGACCGTTAAGTTATATTGTAATGTATTATGTTGTATTTTACTGCAGCTGTAGCGAGTTATATACAAGCTTTCAGTCCAAAAGACACCATCGTCACAGTACTGGCAAAAAATGGAGAGAAAAAAAGTGGAGCATCTCGCATGCTATTTATTGATTTAACTGCAAAATACAGTAGAAAGCTCAGAACGAACACTCCTTGTCAGTCAGTGTCCACGAAAAAGGGGTTTCCGTAGGCCGATAGATAGAGAAATGAAATGTTAAATGGAAATTATTCAGAGCGAACAGCTCCCCAGACCGCGAATCCAGAGTGTGGATGAAACGATTGATTGACCCCCGTTCGCACTCTGTACGGTTTGAGGATTCCTGAGATGATTGGACCTATTCTTGGCATGTATCCAATGTCCCGAGACACTGTCTTAGTGAATCGACTCACCGAGCTAGAAGATTTCATACTAATGCCGGATCACAGCAATTGTATTGGCAAGATATTTTGTCGAATAATCTGGGGGTAAATATGGGATAACTATGGGATTCATGAGCACAGAACATGAGAGGACGGAGACTAGTAAACCAACCCACACAATCGTGAACAGAGACAGAGAGACAGCTTGAGACTCCGTTATTGCACTTAACCTTTTGACCGAAGCGCACGGTGTGGCCTAGAGACAAACAAAAATCTTCTAACAAAGTTTCTGACCAAGCAGTGGGTGAGTACCCATTAGTACCCACCTGCAAACCAATAAACCCCCATTATTGGGTTAATGCTTCACGAATTTGGACAGCGCTACGATCAGTGATTGGTAATGCGCACAAAGCTACGTGAGGCCAGCAAGTTTGTGCCACGGCCGCGGACACGGCCATCTCAAACCTCAATCGACCTCCTCCTAGTCCACCAGGTAATACGTAGCAGGTGAAAAGATTGACACGGATGCACGGAACAGGGAGGAGCACCTGACCGGAGAACGGATTACAATGGATCTGTGCAAAAAAACAGAAGAAAGAAACCAATGTGAATCGGAATATCCGGTAAAACACACACACACAAAGAATAATGATAGGGCTATGTATGGCTCTAAACACCCCCATTCCTTTGGATTAAGCTCAGAGACACGCACTGTCAAGGACCGGTGTAGTAGGAACGAACGAATTTGCGTAATGTCTAATCTGTTTATCACTGATGTACACACACACACACACACAAACACACACGGAGAGTAAAAGTTTGACAAGCACTCATTGAATGTCATCCACTGAATCATTCGACTGAAAATTGCCTAATTGTAGCCAAAAAGGTCACTTCACTTCTACCGACAACATCACGTTATGGAGGAGTACATATCCCGATGAAACAAATATTATTATATTTAAATGCAATGGAAATGTTTGTGATAACCGACAAAGAGCACTGGACAGCTGTTTCGGACTCGTCAGCAGTGCGTACTTTTTTTGTCCCTGTCAGGACTCGAATCGCGAACGTTCGAGTTGGAACTTCAAAACCCTTGCCTGGTGCCTCTTAACAATAAAATGAACTAATCCAAGCTTGCTATCATAAAACTAACATTATAATTATTGATAATATGATGATTATCAATTTTGCGTATAATCATTTGATTATCATTTCGATAAACTGTGAACAGTGCTTATTTCAATGGTATCACTGCTCATCAGTTTTCGTGAGTTAGCGAGTGTACACAAATCACCAACCAGACTCGCAGGGTGGCATGATCTTTGATCGGGTGAAGTCAGAACCACAGATTCCTGTCTGAGGTTCAGTACTGGATTTTGATCGGTGTACCACAGAGATCCGAGAGACTCGGGGAGATTAAAAACAAAAACAAACAAACAAACACACGAAAAAACCTCGACAAACTGCACACCGACCTGATCTGACCTGACCGGTTTTGGGGAAAGTGAACTGCAGACGGCTGGATTTCTTACTACTTCGAATGAACGAAATCTGAACAATACACAAATACCAGTGTGAGAAAAGGTTTCTCTGGAAATATTATTTTTGAATCATGGAGTAGAAAAACCGAAAATTCACAGCGGGTTTAATTGGAACCGTTCATTGGGACTAAAAACCTTATTTGGTGGGACGCTTTAATTAGCGTCAACCAGACAGTATACGATGTCTCCCTCCATGGCTATCGGGCTTCAAAACCAATCCGTTATTTGAGATGGCATCGATAAGTCTGATTGATCTATCAATGGTTAGAGTAATGATCAAGTTTAGAAAATTCCAAGTCTATAACGGCCAAATGTATTGATATATACAGGTATTGATCAGACTCGTGCAACATAACTGCCGATTTGGAGATATATTTCTATGACCAATATCATATGTGTGTATGAGTATCGGTATGGGTATGCGTTAGGATTATTTATTCCGAATTTTATCTCCTACTGGAATGTCCTTAATTCTCTTATGTCACCGTTTGAATTTGCGCGACTTTGAGTGCTGAGATAAAATTTGCCGTAATTCAAAAGTTATTGTTCAGAATTATAAAATATTTCGAACAAAGCAACTTGGAATTTCCCCCCCCCTTTTTTATTCTACGAGTGTGCGTATTCAAGCAAATATTAATACTATAAATATTCTTAATTCATTCAGTGCACAGTGACTAAGCTGATTAATTAAAATTTTCTAGCTTAAATAAATTGATAAATTGTGTGGTGGTAAACAATTCTCGTAAAATCTTTCATCCTGATGGAAAAAAATATACTCTAGGAAACATAAAAATTGACCTTGAAGTAGGCGACTTGTTCAATAAGCGTTTCGTCGTGTGACTACACTAAGACCGGATGAAACATCTGAGAATTTTAGCATATGTTTGACGCGCAGAGGTCACTTATTTGAGAGGCGGATATACAGGTGTTGATTTAACTCGTGCAACGTCACTCTCGTTTTGGAAACACGTTTCAGTCTCCAATATTATACTTCTATATTAATGGCAATGGGTAAAATGTAATAATTCCTGGTTTTACCTCCCACATATGTTCTTATTTCTCTTCTATCACTGTTTGAATTTGTGTGACCTTGAGTGTTGCGATAATATTGGTAGTAGTTCGACAGTTACAACTGAGATTTCGAAAATATTCTACGCCAACCAGCATAGGAATTCATTCTTTTTAATGAATGGATCCTGTTCCATGAGAGTTGCTCATCTCTTTTCATTTCGGTGTGCTGCTGGTTGAATAATCGTCAATCCCTTGAATGAGGCTGGAAAATCGAAGTATTGAGGGGAACAAATGTGATGAAAATCAGGATGTTGCATGAGTTTTGTCAATACTTATATATATATATATATATATATATGTGTGTGTGTGTGTGTGTGTATGTGAAGATAAATTTTGTAGGTTGGTCACTTACAGCCCATGTTACCTTTCTCCACACCACTACTCGGGTGCAGCCTTCAAACCAAACGAGCTTGCTCGCTACTCTGTGTTCTTTTTTTATTGTATACACACTCGCTACTCTCTGGTCTAATTATGATTCGTGGATAATTGTTATTCTCGAATACCATTTTCCATGGATATTTAACCAAAAAATGAGATTTTTTGTGACAGGTATTGAAACGGACCACCGCTTCGATTTCCTGTCAACCGAACAATGGATACTTGCGCATTTAGGATTGCTCCGATGATAGTCTCAAATGGTGATTCCATTGAAACAAAAACAGAGAATTATGCAGCTTGGTGGCAGTGACTTTTGTACATCCATCATCGATCTTGTTTTCTGTCGGTGCACGAATTGACTTGACTAATTTTTATCAGAGCTCTCCGCTGGCGGTTGGCTCGCCGACTGAATCCGCGGTTAGTATTTTACACACACGTCTGTATCCGGACTGTGTTTCAAAAAAAAAATCAAAGTACAATAATCTTTATAGAAAGAAAGAGAGAAAGTTCCACGATCTGTTTGGATCAGAGACATATTACAAAGTCATTCCGAACTATGAGTCAGCCGACTGGATATGCGTGGATCACACAACGCGACTGAGTGTGAGATGCGCTCGGGGACCGAATGAGGCACCACGGTGAAGTGGCTCGTGGTGCACCGTTCACTTGATGGTGACAATGATATTTTGTGTTGTTATTTGTCAATCATTTACGAAAAACCTTTTTTGCAACCGTTGTCTTTCCGCGTTCACTCATGACCAGTGAAAAGAACAATCTGGTTATTGCTGGACTGGACAACACGTAAAACAAACATCATAACCAATTCGAAATGCTGATCAAAGACAGTCGGGCCTCAGACTGAGTAGCAGAGGGTTTACGAAATGCGAAATAATACCATTAGGAAGACTTGCAACCAAACGGGATTCGAACTTACACGTCGGAGTTTCTATCGCAATAATCCTAACCCTTCAATCCCCACCATCCAAGCGACCAATGCTGTGAGAACTATGATCGATGATGCCTTCGATCAGGATTTGGTTCACCCCCGGTTCATTCTGGCCTGATTACCAGCATCAGGTCTGTATGTGCAAATCGGTAAACAATTCCCGGTCATTCGGTCACATACTCTGATTTGATAATTCCGTGGAAATGCAATTTTGAATTCCCCGTAGGAGAAAATCACATTTTGTTCTTGAGTGACTAATCTGAGTCACTCACTGGTTTCTTACCATACACTCTTTTCGACTTGTCAACCTCAGGAAATTCCACTACTCCAACACTAGTGCATGAAACCGCATCTACGGTCACGTGTTGTGCGGGTTATAGTTAACTAAGATCTGGAGTGCGACAGGGGTGTCCATTGTCCCCAAGGCTGTTCAGCCTCGTCTTTGACTAGATAATGGGTTGTTCGATGGAGTGATATCAGAGAGTTCAGATCTCTCCGAATTTATGGTTCACGTACTTAGAATTCGTTAATGATAGTTTCGTCCTTGGTGAGGGCATGTTCAACCTCCAAGCCATCGTTCGCCGCATCAGCCGACAAATATTCGAGATCGACCCTAAAGATGAACACGTAAAGAACCAAAACTTGTGTGACAGTCCCAACTCATCCCGAAGATGCTTTACTACTAAACGGCGAGTCGATCGAATCAGTCGAAAGCTTTAAATACTTGGACTCAACTATACTTCTCAACGGTCAAGCTAAAGATGAAGTACAAGTGACTGTCGATGCTGCAAGAAAAACGTTTCTACAGCTGAAGAATTCCCTACTGCATAGAAATGAAATCAACCTAAAGACAAAAATACGAGTTTTATCCGCAGCCGTCCATTCTGTCTTACCATACGTTTGTGAAACCTAGTCAACTGTAGTCGAAGACTGTCGATGATAAGAAGTCTCCGATCACTGGTGCCTAAGAATCATTCCATGGAGGGAGCAGCTCTCAAATGAAACTATCGAAAACCGGTGTTTTATTCCCATGCGACTGCAAACGCCAGTGCAACGGCGGCGACTATAATGGTTTGGTCACATGTTTCGTAAGTCTGATAACGACCTGACCGAATTAGCCTTGGCACCGCCTCCCTGCCCGAACTGGCACTGTCGGCACGGTGGTCGGCTGAAAACCTGGCTAGACACGGTACCTAAGGACACAGAAACCCTTGGTCTCCGCTCCGTCTAAAGCATTCGCCGATGGAAGTCAAGCTGGAGCACAGTCTGCGCTGATCTCACCGGAGACCGTCGAGCGCGGACGGTGGCAATTCGGGATATCCATGAAACTGGATGATCTTCTCTCCGTAACCAGCAGACTTAAAGTGTAAGAAAGTACTCCTTTCGACTGTTGTGGTTTACTGGACTCAAGTCATGTATCGAAAGAATCTGCCGAAACTGGTATTTGCCCATGGTGGCCGCCGTGATGCCCAGTTTTTGGTAATCGTTTACAGTGATTTTACTTCGAAACAACTAACCTAACAACCGTTAGTGTCAATACCATTAGTTAAAACATGTTCCTGATTTAACCACCCGAGTTTTCAGCTACTACGATTCGTTTGTTGATTTTATTGTGTAGGTCTCATTCCTAGAGAATTCGTTAACTTCTCTTGCGGTTCAGACGTTAATTTGTTGGTGAAATCGTGTGTGATGGTTGACAGCCAGCGCGAAAATTATTTTTGTATCCGTTTCTGAACCGGTTGAACCCTCTCTAATTGAGAACCAAGACCCTCAGCCTTGAGCAACGTGTTCGACGATCTGATACTATCACCATTAATGCTATTATTATTATTATTATTATCATTATTATTATTAGTATCTCTAAAGCCTAAGTCTGAAGACATCTGAAAACATTTGTAGTGAAACTCACCGTATGTATTCTATGGTCATTTCTTTTCATAGTGCTGAAACCAGCAGCATTAACACCACCTCCTCATGATAACACCACATGATTCGAATCCCCAGGTATGCATGTGTTTCTCAATCTGATATTCATCCTACTTAGCCGGGTTTTTCACATTACGCAAATCTACTGAGTGATTTAGTGCCTGTCTAGTACCGGAATGTACCAAATGAGAATCACCAACTCAGTCGGATTATGCCGGAAATCGGTGCCTAGTGAGAGCACGGTTTTTGATCTAGGAGTGGCTAGCTATTCCACACGAACAAGGATTGTCACTTTATTGTGTCTCCATCCATTCCGGTTCACAATATGTGCCCATCATAGGGGTCAAAGAATGCCTCCATGCTGTGATCTTTTTGGATCAAAACAAAAGTGGAGTAGAGAAAGAACGCATTTAGTCTAGGGCTCATCAGTGTTGGCTTGTGATCATAGCCAATCATAGCCTACCCTGAGAAAAGTGGTGCCTTTTATGTGAAGTCAATCAGTAAACGGAACAAACCAGTCCAGATCATTCAACGATCTGGATCAGTTAGACAGTTGAACCAATCCCATTGTTTTGTCGTATCACTAGCATTGCAAATTTGCCTGTCGTAGAGATGTCACCTTGTGCGCATGCGTTTATTTCTGTCCGGTGAATCTAATCTAACATTATTCCTGCATGACAAATGAATCTGTCACAGCAACCATTCAACAGGTTTTACTTCACGTGATGTCTGGCCCGGGGGTCGGCAAAGCGGTAACGGATGGGAAATTGGACAGGGTGGAGAGAGGGAGGGAGGTTCGTGTTCTACATGACTGACACTTGGGGTATCTGGGTATGAGTTTTGATTTAGGATGGGTGAATCTATCGCATTCTTTTTAATCACATGACTGGATTTACGCAATAAGTACCGGAAGTGTGACGATATCAGACACTCCAGTGTGTCGATCGATGGAACGAAATTGGCTCACACACGGATACGGAACTCCAGCTGAAGATTCGCGATTGTTTGATTGTGTCACATCCTATCAACAAACTGTTTAAACTACACTGATATGCGAATTCCATCAAATCTGTTTGATGGTGCTTGAGCCCGGGTTGACTTGAGTTTTAGCAATTTACAAACACGCTTCAAAAGCACATCTTTCCGACAAGTTATTGAGTGCGCAATCAGCCAGTCTTAAAGTTTTGTGTACTTTTACTGGATTACCCGTATGTTTACGGTATTTTTCAAAATACCTAGTTCGGAATCACACCAACTATCTATGTCACACACACACACACACACACACGCACACACATGATAGCTTTGGTCACTCGCGCTTCATAATCGTGTTTGCCAAATCGTTGTGTGACCTCAGAATTTGGTGAATGTCAGTCCCAAGCGTAAAACCATAGTCTTGAAACCTTTTTGCACAATAATTACATGTGGACCAGCGCACACACCACACTCGCTCACGTCTGTCCCCACATAGGAATATGCGAACCCGAAAAAAATTAATTGATCAGAGTGAGTAAACCTGATTCTGCAGTTGTCATGGTTACATAAAAAAAAATCAATCGAGTAAATGCTTCGACGGTTCAGAACATGGTTCGAATAACATGCAACAGCCGTAGAGAAACTAGGATCAACGAAAACAGAAACGAACTTTGCGCATTTCATTGAACAACATGGAAAATCTACCAAAGCGATACTATTCTGCAGAAAATTTAACCGCAGTTCCAGAGGCACACTCAGGTGATGATAACAATGAGCAACCGGAGAGAAAAAGATTCAACTGACTGCAGGAAGACATTCGACCCAAATTTGAGCTAAACTAGACTGGATAAAACTAAATCAAGCTAAAATACCCTCCAGAATTAATACATACATACATACATGCATACATACATACATACATACATACATACATACATACATACATACATACATACATACATACTGACATACATACATACATACATACATACATACATACATACATACATACATACATACATACACACATGCATACATACATGCACACATACATGCACACATACATACATACATACATACATACATGCATGCATACATACATACATACATACATGCATACATACATACACACATATAGCTCCTTGTTGATGATTCACCCCGCCGCCCTCAAAATAACGTCGACCAATGGGCTGTGCACAACAATATCTAGGCAACGGATATCAGGACAATCGGAATTCATGCGGTTCCGGAGGACATGCGACAAAGCAAATACATGTAGGCGATTGGTGAACACCTCGGACTCCTATTCTGTCCATCTGTTGAAAGTAGAGTTCACTTTAATTAGGGATACGGCTGTGGTGATCTTGGCCTACGAGGTGGCGCATAGCACGGAGCCACACGTTACAGTTCTCGGACAACTGTGATCAATCAACCTTCACGGGTGACGCCAGTAATGCACGCACGTGTCACAGCTTCTGGACCACAAACCATGGGCCGATCGTTTCAACCAATCAGAAACCGTGCGGCCCAGACAGAAGCTGAGCAATACCAGAAATACTAGCATGCGATTGGCAGAGGCGTGCATGAGCAGTGAATTTGTTTTGTACATATTTTTTAATCCCCTGATTTCTTTCAATAAATGAACTGCTATCCCTGTGGCCCTTTCCTGGCCTCTCGATCCCGCGGGATATTGTCGTGCAAGTACCAAGTCTTTGATTACTAATCCGTGGTTCGTATTCCGTAATTCGTATTCCGTGTTCAGCGCGTGCTACAAACACTACAGTTTGATTCATCCCAGGGCTTGTGAAAGTAAAACAGTATACCGTTTGTGTTACATTTAATATTCTTAATCACAGGAGTATCACATGGTATACGGAAACACTGAAACTGTACGAGATGTGTCAAATGGTGTGACGACACGGGCACCTCGTGTGAACTCTTCACTATGTGATGCAGCATGCCACCACCACACCTATATTTCTTAATCAAGCATTGCAACATCAAGATTTGGAGAAAATGAGATGTTCCGAAATTCGCTGATCACAGCGTATATTCCAATACTTTTTGATGTGACTCGCCTACAGAGGTATGACTAATTTTTTTTCGCGTCGAAGCTAAAAGACTACGGTTTTTGGCTGAATCCTGATGAGAAAAGTTGTAGTAATAATCCGAGTTTATAGGCCACATTTTGGTTGTATTTGATCAATTTAATGTCTAGTCGAGTCCTTTCGTTTCCTGTCAAAGCGGTTCATGAAATCTGTTTACTTTTGATAATACTTTCATCACCTCTAATGAGATACTCGTCAAGATTTTGTGTTTTTGTTCCACTAAAGTAATTTGGGCCTCATTCGATGATACAACTATGTTTCTAAATAATATCGAAATGTGCAATTGCATCCAGAAGTAATGAATTGTAAAATGAAATTCAGAATTGAAATTGAAATATTCGTTTTTGGTTAAAGGTGAATCACGAAATAAGCCAATCTCTTTGATTGGAAAAATAAGCAAGCGAACCGTTTTTCGAAGATTTTTTTCTCAAATATGTACATTCATATCTACGAGCTAAGGCCAGTCACGGAGTCACGTGTCACAGTGTCTTGACAACGAACCACACTTCAGTAGTAACAACCAATCAGAAGTCGTGCGGTCCAGATAGAAGTTGTGTGAAGTTGAGAATGCAAGCAGACCATTGGTGATACCTGTTTAACCAATAAAATTCCTTTGTGTATGTTATTTAATCTCATCGATTTTTCTCAATAAACGAACCGCTAATTTTGTGGTTGTTTTCGTGCTTCTCGGTGACCAAAGATTCGGTTGCTAGTGCGTCTTTTTGCTTCAGTTGCGACCGTGATTCGCATTTAGTACTCACTTTGATTACTACACTCTCATATCGATGGAACCTTCTATTCACTGCTCCCAATAAATATAACTGTACATACTTAAAAGTATAAATTCAGATAGATATTCAACTCTCTTACATTTATAAAGTTTGATAAATAAGTGTCGTAGACTAGGTTTCGCTTCCCACCACAGTACGAATAGACGAGCTCATACCAACACGGACGCTTCATTATTCTGTTCAAACCAATGACCCAATGTTTTTACAATTCCCTTCAATCGACCGATCCGAATCAAAATCGATCACGTTTCGTGTACCGCTCAGGGTTCATAGATAAATCAGATCGATCGGTTCAGGCTCTCTCTCCACCTTTCTCCCNCTCTCGGGAGATTATTTTTCACGGGGAGTAAGCATACAGTAGTAGTTGAGATCGATCATTACCACATTGTTATATTAATACCAAGAATTCAGTCCCCCCCCACCCCGAAGCCTTACATCATTTAGCACAACGTGGGACGTAGCTCATTTCTTGCCGATTAGCTAACAAACAAAGATAATCTGACATAAATAACTACCGGGGCTTTTGCGTCAAGAGCTTACAAAGATCGTTGTTAAACATCAAGCATGGTCCGAAAGCTTAGCCCACAAAATTCCCTGTGCAGCGACATAGTTCATTCTACATTGCTCAGAAGGCAATTGAACCGAAAGCTGAGTCTGTCCCTGGGTGGTACAGATCAACTATGTTTTCGAATCTCATGGAGTGTATATTGCGGCAGAGAACCTACTTACTGCCTACACATTTGTTGCCAGTCAAATTTCATGGTATGTGATTTTCAAAACACCAGACGGGTTCAACATTTGGACTACAGATGTCATATGAATAAATAAGAAACGGAGTACTCCCTAAATATGTTAAAATATTGTTTTATGCTGAAAAAGATGCTAATAATCTGTTGAGAAATTTAGGAATGGAGTTCACACTAGAAAAAGTAAGTTGTGGATGATCTCATATTTCTCGACCAGTTCTAGACACATCATCCGGATTACGTGAAACCCAGACCTCAGTGTCGACCTAATCCACCAGAAGTAGTTTCGTTCACTGCCTAACCGATGGAGTTATGTACCGGTTTTGTTCAATGTGATGATTCAACCTTCCGAGATGACACCAGCCCAGCACCTACGCGTTCCAATTTCTGGACATTCGGCCATGGACCAGCAGTATCGATCAATCAACAGTCATACAGTACAAACGGAAGCCGTGAGACTCGAAGAGCGAAAACGATGATTGGCTGATATTCGTTTGATCGATGATATTTCTATTGCCACAGTATTTAGTCCCATTCGATTTCTCTCAATAAATGAACCGCTACTTCTGTTGCCTTTTTCCTGTGGCTCGGCGACGGAAGATTCCAGTGCAGATGTGCTATTGCGATTCTGAGCTACAATGGCGTACGTGATTTGTGATTTCTAATCCGTATCTACTTCGATTACCGCATTCAGGCTCCCCTGAAAATAAACTGTGAGCAATAAAGCACGACTTGTTGGAAAACGAATAGTCCACCTCAGTAATCACCGTCAGTGATGAAGTTTGTTTCATTAGCGCGTATTCTGTTCCATTCTTACTAGTCAAGCATATCAAGAAGCGAAACTTGACAAAACAGACCAAGTGCCCAATGCAGAAAAAACACCAGGTTCGTGACAGAGACCATGCTTGACAAGTTGTACTCTCAGTTGTACAAATCATGTGATTTCCAGTTCGCTTGAGGCCATTTTTCGCAAATCAACTGTGAAGATGCACAGTAGGTCTTTAATCGGCTAAACACTAGGGTGATCACAGTATGTAATGTGAAGTAGCCTCCTACTCCGGCTTTGTTTGTTTGTTTGTCAATACGGGAATGTGACTATTGCCAATTTAGGTCAAAACTGTATTGAACACCAGAGTGACGCGTGTATCACGGTAAACAGTTCTACCTGTTGAGCACATTTCCCAGCGATGAATTACTCCATTTTTCAATAGTTTTCTAAGTGCTTGACACTGCGAATCGAGGTGATGTAAGAAACAGTTTACTCTGCTCACATTCCTGAAAAACCCTATTGGATATCCGTGTACCGAGTTGATCCTGTTGAACGTGAACTTTATGTTTCAGTTCGTTGATTTCAACATCGAGCCATAATAATCAGATTCGACGTCGAAATAACCACCTGAGGTTCCTGAGTTCGAACCCAGACACCTCTACCCATCTTCCTATTGCTTAGATGGCCGAGGCCCTCTTCCTGAAAATTTATTGTACATTTCGATTACCAATAAACAAAAAAGGGCAAAATAACATGCGGTTTTTATATTTGGTTAAACACCATCTAGGTCACCACCTAACCTGTGCTCTAATCAAAACATACAACATTTCGAAAGTGGACAGGTATCCTGAGTGGGTCGCCAAACGCGAGGTGGTGTTACAGCGGACTAGGTGTAGTAATTGTAGCACGCACTGATCACGAAATACCGAATCACGGACGCCACGTAAGCACTGGATCACACTGGTACTTGTGTGACATTATCCCACGTAGCCGAGACACGAGGAAAGGGCAGCAGGAATAGCAGTTCGTTTATTGAAAGCAATCATAGGGATTAAAAAATATGTACCAAACAAGTTCATTGTGTTAGGACGGAGCCTGAGCAACCCGTCCGATCACGCACGCCTCCGAGTCAGGACACGCACGCTCGCAACGCTCCAGACAGGCTGAACCTGATTGGATGATCACAACGTATCAGCCAATGTTTGTCCAATCGATCAATCGACATGTCAAGGACATAATCTGATTGGTGCGTCACTGCGCCGTTCTCGAATGCACGAATAGTCTATGTTTTGCGTATCGATAACTTATCGAAGAATACACGCTGACTGTGTCTGAACCTGTGTTCTCTCTCCGTGTTGTCGTTTGGTGTTAAGCAAGAGTCGCTCGTGTCATTCGTACGCCTAAACCAAGCACAACACATTGGTCATCCAAGCCTTCGCCAATCATGTGCTAGTACTTCTGCCATTGTACAGTTTCTGTCTGGGTCACATGGTTTCCGATTGGTTGGTAACATCGACCTATGGTCTATAGTACAGAAGCTGTAAGACGTAGGCACTGCTCACGTCACCCGTGAAGCCTGATTGATCACAGTTGTCCGAAAACTATAATGTGTCGCTCCGTGGTACGAGTCTTCTCATCGGCTAGAATCACCACACTGGGTCACCGTCATATGATCCTGGGAATTGGGTTCGAATCTCACCATTGCAAAATCTGTTCACTTCTGTGTTTGCACCCAGCCACAACTAGAATCTGATCACATATGAGTCTATGCAGTAAAACAATGTGGGTGAATATTCTGACGATTTATGTCCATTATATTTAGTAACTGACTAATTTAATACTTATCAGTGGTAGCCAGTTAGGATAAAGTCCACCGTCAATATGCACGTCTAGAGTTCTTGCAGGGAACATTTCTCAACTATAGGGTAAAGTGCATCTAGCCAGTGAGAGATACCATGTAAAATTAAGGATAAAGTAAAAAAAACAGATGCTCCGGGGACGACATATCAACATCTAAACGACTACTCAGATAGCTGCAGATGTTTATTCAAAGTTAACACTGGAACGGCTGTAATGTCCAAAACCCCAGAAACGGCCAAACAGTTATGTCAATATCAGTCTTGATTGTCCAAAGGCACATTCGGACAACAAGATCGCAGGCTGCGGACCTTTGAGATAAGCTTCCACGCCTAATCACCTATCAAATAAAACCGTAACTAGATTATTTGGTTGCAAACGCTTCTTCGATAGCGCAAAATATGTTGCAAATAGTTTTTTTTTAATTTTTTTTCATGACAGGGATCAGATCAGAAAGACCGGTATGTGGAAACCAGATAGCGCTATGAAGAGACCCCGCAAAAAACGCACCTTCTA
>UZAN01040664.1:10870-39736 GCA_900618425.1 Echinostoma caproni
GTGGGAAACCGATTAACTACCCTAATACAATGGTCTTGGGCAATATTTTTGATTGAACTTGAGTAATTGGTTCTCATTAGGAAAAGAGAACTCATTGAATATTCCCATCATGACATTAAGAAAACGCGATTGCGAACAAAGCTTGTTTTTGATCAATTCCTCCTCGGGCTAATACAGTTACATATAGGGTTCAAAATTATCAAACTAGTGTGATGGGCTGAAGTGATGAATATGATTGGTTGATTGTGATCATGAGAAATGAAAGGGCGGAGTGTTTTTGTTGTGTGGTTTGGAGATTTTTACTGCCGCTGCTAGAGTGACTTGTTCCATTTCCGGTCTTCGCCCATGGGTCATAACAAAGGTCACGGTCGTTTCGGTCGGTTGTGTCAGGTTGAGTCCAGAGTACCCGAAGTGACTGAACGAATCGCTATTGGGAACAAAGGGATGGATTGAGTAGGCAAATAGCCACCGCCTCGGTTGTAGCAAGGTGCTGTTGACGAACAGCTATAGATGGATTTGCTGGTACTTTATAGATCACCTTGAGTGCGTACTCCTTTACTTGATGGTCAGTTGCTACCTTCCGAGGACACTCCTACCCGTTCTGTCCAAAGTCGTGGAATCCATCGTAGTGGATTTCTTGATGGAACAATTAGAGAAACACGACCTTCTTTCTCCAGCTCAGCATGGATTCCGTCAAAATAGATCATGTAATACCAATCTGCCCCTGGACAAAGGCAGTAGACAAAGGCGATGCAGTTGATGTGGTTTACCCTGACTTCTGCAAAGCGTTCGATCGGGTGAACCACGAAATACTGCTTCGTAAACTGTATAATTTTGGTATCAAAGACCTCGCACTTGATTGGATTGCTACGGTTCTCCAACAGCCTCTAATTCACTGCCTGCCCCCTACCGCCGTTTCTCGCAGGGTCATCCAGGGTTCTGTGTTTGGTCCGCGACTTTTTCTCTTCTTCATAAACGACCTACCGAATGTTCAAGGACCAAAAACACCATTGTTTGTAGACGATGTCAAAATCTGGAAGACAGAGAATAAAAGTGGGGGTACGCTGGAAATCCAAGAAACACTGAATGCAGCTTACAAATGGTCTATTGAGAACGACATCCAATTTAAAGTCTCTAAATGCAAAGTAATTTCACTACGCAACTATGGGCGGTTTCCCTATTTCCTCGGAAACAAACTACTGCCTCGTGCATCAACAGAGAACTTGGATGTTATAGTACACGAAGACCTGAGTTGTTCTATTAACTGTGCCAAGGCGTCATCAACAGCACTCAAACATGTCGATCTAGTTAAACGTGTTTTTGGTTGTTTTGTACCATCTTTATTCCCACGTCTGCTGTCAGCATACATCCGGCCGCATATTGAGTATGCCATCCAAACCTGGAGGTCATGGTTACAACGTGATCACAAGATTTTGGAGCGTCCACAAAGGCTGGCCACGAAGATGGTCAAAGGACTCTGTTATGATTCATACATTCGGAGTCATCGGGTCTATATTCTGCTCAATAAAGTCGGATTCGAGAAGACTTGATTTTACTGTACCAAATATTACACAACCCAAACCAACCTTGTCTCCCACTTTTGACGTTGTCATCAAACGTTCATCTACGGGGATATCCATTCAAGTTACTAAGCCAAAACTCTGGACTGGACTGTCGACTTCACTCCTTCGCCGTCAGAGTGTGCTCCTTCCTTACCATCTCGTGTCGTTTGTGCCAAGAAGATTGATTCTTTCAAGGTAAAACGTGACGAATCATTAACACACATTACACTCCAACATCCATGAGCACACATAACAAAATCAAATACAGCACATGAAATTTTGTTCATCATTTTTACAGTTCAGTTAGTGTAAACACCCCATAGGACAAGAAAAACATTTGCTTGCAAGTAATGCCCACAATAAAACTTGGACTTTAGCTACAAGGTATTCTGGTATTCTGCCTTTGCGTTGGTAATCGTTTCCCTATGCCCGTACTCAGCCACGCCGGCTTTTGCTGCTTGATTCTTCGGAATAATAGCCTGATCTTTCTTCCTGCATAACTTGCCGAACATGGGCAAAGAAAGTGGTAAATGATCATAGATGAGGAGGGGATAGGTAATGTATCTTTGAGATTCACGGAAACTATTAGGTTTGGATGTCACACAGTGTAGTCTCGGACCCCTAACCCGCTAGCAAAGTAGAGCAACCATACACAGGGTAGGATAGGTTTATTATGACTGGTTTACAATCAATGGTGTCAAGTCTATGCTCAACGAGACAGCAATAGAACTAACAGCCAATCACAATCGGGCCCATGTCGGCCCACTTGGCATAGGCAAGTGCGTGAGGTAAATCGATCTGAATAGATATCAATCGATAACATCTGTGAAACGAGCAAATTACCGATGCATAGGTTGGCAGAACGTACACACTTAAACCACAGGCTCGTTTGCAACAGAAAACATTCATCGGCTTACGAATCGAGCGCGTAACGTTGCAGTACGGAAAGTACGAGCGAATGCCTTTTCCAATCGGCATCTTAGAAACTCAGATTTATAAGCTCCTTTAAAAGAAAGTCTTAGGAAGAGTTCTTTTCTAATAACTATTTTGAGTGGTAAAAGATCCTGTTCAACTAATCATATTCATCACATCAAACCAATACATTAGCTTAACAATTTTGTATCCGATGTATAACTGTATTAACCTGAGAAGGAAGTTGTCGAGAAGGTAATTGATTTTGGGATAAATTCACACCTGAAAGTTAAGGCGGTTTGAATGTATAGTATACTATTCAATTGTTAAACTGAGTATACCATAAAAGATGTCGATCGTTGTTAGATCAACATCACGTGAGACTGGATATTTCGAATAAGACATTAACTAAACAGCAGGTATTAAGCCCATTCTTAAGAGACAAAACAGACAGCACACGTATGGTTGCTTTTATGCTTCCTGTTGACTTTATCACAGATATACCATGGCAAAAGGATACAGTTGTTCACTTTCATGCATTGAATTCGATGTTATTCTCGCTCGACCACTGATAAGTAGCACTAAGTGTTCTCTGAAGTGTCCTCGGGTTTTGTCACTGTTTTCCATATTTTCGCATCGTCTGCAAACATTAACATTTGTGGCCCCAGAATGTCCGTGAGTTTGTTTATGAAAACAAGAAAAAGGTGAGGGCCCAGCACGGATTCCTGGGGAACTCCTCGGGCTACATTGGTAGAATCAGATACTGACCCATAAACCCGAACGGCCATGGTAGGTTTTCGAAAAAAAAATTCCCATATCCAATGCATTACGAGTCCCCGAATTCTATAATCGTGTATTTTTCTCAGCAATGTTTTGTGGTTCACTCGATCGCGTGCTTTGGAGAATTCGAGGTACACTACGTTCACTGCATTACTGTGATCAGTTGCTTTTGTCCACTCTTCTCTGTTCAGAAGGAGGTTAGTGGTACAAGAATACCTACAACGAAACCCATGCTGAACAGGGGATTAAACGTTGCATTTTTCCAAGTGACTCATCATATTGTCTGCGACAATGAATTCCATTACTGGATAATACGAGGAGAATAACGGGGCGGCATTTAGCTGGGTCACTAAGATTCCACCCTTGTATTTTGGTGAAATTATTCCTTGTTTTCATGTTTATGGGAGCACAGTTTTGCTGAACATACGTTGGAAAAGTTACAAGCCAGGTTGATAAGCATTTGTGGATGGATGTTATTTATCCCTGGAGGTGAATTCCTTTTTAAACACTACAGTCTCGATACTATGATTTCTGGGAGTAAACCAATTGTGATTGGCGTTGGATGTTGACAGTTTTTAACTTATCCAGGAATTGCCTTGAGTTCATGACGCTATACTCGTGTCCAGCGATGAGCGGCTTCAGTCGTTTCCATAACTCCTTTGCTAATTTGTATGTGGCTGTTCCTGGAAAAGAGATGATCGGTCTTCAGGGAATTCCTTCCTTGTGTACCTTCGGTAGTCCGTAGGATTGGGGGATAACCGAGTTTTTTGCTCTCATTCTCCAATGCTCCTCTTTGATTATTTGATGTAGTTCCCCCAGTCGTTTTAATGTGGTGTTCATTTTGTTTTCCAGTTTTGTGGTGGGGTCCATATCGATCCTGCGGTAGGTGTTTGTATCTTGGAGTAGTTCCTAGGCCCTTTGAATGTAGTCAGTTTTGTCCATGACCACAGTAATTCGTCCTTTATCTGCTGGGAAAATGACAATACTTTTGTCCATCTTCAGTGTTTTGAGTACTTTATCCTTTCGGTTTGATAGCATGTTTGGTTTTCTTTTTCGCATCAGAACCGGGACGATTGTTTGTCGGATGGTTTGTTTCGCATCTTCAGGTATCGTGGACGATTTGAGGGTTTGTTCCAGTTCCGCCAAGTATTCCTTGTACGTTGCATTTCTGACGTGGAAGTTGTCCTTTAATGAGGATTCGTTTTTCATCCTGTGTGATCCCGCGATTGGAGAGATTTCGGACCCAGTTTTCATTTTCGTCGATTAGCTCATGATCATCCAACTTATGGAGCTATCTTGAGAGTGTTAGTTTCCTTTTTTTCTTTTAACATTCTTGACACGTCGACTTACTGCATCCTCCAGCTGTTCCATCTGTAGTTCGCTCAGTATAGTTCGACATTTCTGCTATTCTTCTTGCATAACCTCCTTGTACTTGGTAAGACGTCTGCGAGAGCCGGAGATCATCATGCGCACCATGCGTCTTCCGAATTGTCGTGAGATCCTCCAGACCTCCGGGTGACTGATCGGTGGTCTATGATACACACTCCGTGGAAGTAAATTGCGCCGTAGGCACTCGTGAAGGGAGAATAGCTGCTCGTGAGTGGAGACTACTCGACAGGCGAAAGTCTCTCATCGGCGAGCTGCCTTTAGCGTAGTACGCATAGTACGAGAACCAATTTTCAATACTTTGTTAACACTCAAAATCTCAAGTTTGGAATAGTTAACAAACATACAGAAGCTAAGCATAGAATCGTGCGGTACGGATGCATAGCACATGCAGTCAAACGTCAAAGCAGCATGATCAATACGCCCTAATGAAGTTGCGTAGAAATCGTTTCCACCATCAAACACTTGTTTGCTAACACAAAGTCCAAGACCGACGACGACTGGTTCACTCCAAACCCCGTTGACTTCTTCACAGAATTGTAACGTGGACACGATTCCATAAACTGAGTTAGTTTCCTCGCAAACGGGTGTACAGAGGTCGCTGATTTAGCTATGTTTGGGCAATTAAAGGCACCGATAATGAGGACATACGTGAAATTCAGTGACAGAATATGATACATGGTTGGAAACAGTCTCATTGACTGAATCTATGGATGACGGAGAGCGGTATGCCACATCGATATCGTGCTGCGACATTCGCACTTTGCACCACGGTGAGTCAGAAGCCGTAGCAGGATAATCAATTACTTGGCACTGTAGTTTGCTGCTAAAATAGAGTAACATTCCATTTCGCTTGTTCGCCGAGCTTGGCAATTTGTTTGCAAACGTTTCATCACCAGCAGCTTTTGTGAGATGGCAGTGTTCTATTTGTATCCGTTTGTTTTTATATGTGCTCTTCTCGACTTTTTTCCCCCTTATTCTCATTTTATTCGACTCGGTTCGCCGTTAAACTGATGCACGGGATTGAGAGTGGGAGTGTGTAGGTTGTCCTTTCGTCCTGATTGTGGCTTAGGTCTGGCATTTTTGGACATCTTCATTATCAGAACGCCATCAGGAAAACTGGAGACAACGGTCTACCGCAAAGCAACACATACGGACCGAATTCTGAACTTCAAAAGTAATCATCCGCACAGCCACAAAAGACGCTCTGTCAAAACCATGTTCGGAAGAATCAAAACGCACTGCAGCATTGACATACTGAAGAAGAAATAAGAACGATATCTCAGACTATTTCCTCGCAATGGCTACACCCGCAACTTCGTCAAAAGAACGCTGACCCAGAGAAAGAAAGAAACAACAGACAGAGAATCGGGAACAAGAACTACCCTGCCGTTCATCAAGGATATTTCGGAAATGACATCAAGACTGCTGAAATCAAATGGATTCCAAGTCGCCCGCAAACCGACTGCCTGTCTAAGGAGACTTCTGTTAAAACCAAAGGAGAGAACAATGGAGAAGGACTGTGTTATCTACAAAATAAACTCCAAGAACTGCCGAAAAAAGTATATTGGACAAACTGGAGGAAACCTGTGAACATGGATCCGTGAACACCAAGCGGCAGTCAGGAGAAATGACCCAAAATCATTGATTTCCCTCCACGAAGATCAAGAAGGACATCTGTTTGACTTCGCTTCGGTGAAAATTATCGACCAAGCTTGGTCAAAACACGCCAAAGAATTTCTCGAGACTTGGCATTCTTCAATCAATTCAATAAAGAGGCATATCGGACTGGATCACGTGTACACGCCAATGCAACTCTAGGATCAAATGACATAACAAAACATGCCACGGTGAGACCTGAGAACGGAACGAAACAGCAATCAGGACGAAAGGACAACCTAACCAATCCCACTCTCAATCCCGTGCATCAGTTTAACGGCGAACCCAGTCGAATAGAATGAGAATAACAGGAAAAAGTAGTCGGTCGGGAGCTGACGATGTCACCTCTGCTGGTGCTGAAACGTTTGCAAACAAATTGTCAAACTCGGCGAACAGGCAAAATGGAATTCAGTTCACCCGAGATACGAGAACCGATTTGCAATAATTTGTCAATAGAGTAACGTGCTATCATCCCTGGCAGATCGATCGCGTCTGAGTGGCATCATGCAGAAATAGCTCAAGTCTGCGTCCACGATGTCGATCGTCAGCCACGTTTCGGTAACCGGTTTGACAACGCAGTTCCACCCCTGAAAAGTTGCTGAGGAAACTTTGGGACCTGATGTGAAAACAATGCAGGTGATAGCGGAGCAAGCAAAACATGATTAAGAAGTGTGTATTTGCTTTACTCTGAATTTCAGGAGCACGAGAAATGCATTGCGCAATTAGCCAGTCTAAAATTGATAGGTGACTTGTTTATTGAAATTCCGATTGAATCTCAGCTTGTCAACACAGATTGAGTTTACTTAGTGCTAGTTTGATGAGAGTAATTCTCTGCAGTGCTCTACAATCCTCAATTCAACGTCATTTTTTACTACTTGGTCGACTCAAGGTTACACGTCTATCCAATCTTTTCGTTGATCCGGACACAAATACCAATCTGTCTGCGTTTGTCTTGAGACGCAGGGGTTCTTTGAAGTATTTGGTTCACCCCTCTGCACAGATATCAATAAATGTTAACTCGATAATTACTCTCTCACTGTCACTGCTGTTTTGCTGGTTAATTGAATTGTCTGATCACTGATTCGTGAGCATCGTCGCCTGATGTAAAATAACTATTTTTGGCATTAATGAGTAGTACAGTACAAGTAAGATCGACACAAAATGTCTTAAACTCACATCTTATTCTGTTCTAAATTCATAATTGGAAGCCACTGTTTCAAACGTTTACGTGCAGAGCATGTGAGTACCGTGCAGTACCTGTCAAATCTATCACTTCGACTGAATATTGGTAGTACAAATTCTAATCAGACATCAATTAAGATGAAGTGTACCGACAAAGACTTTTGCGTAAATCCTATTTTCCAATATCAGTATGGAAACAAAAACTTGTACCGGCTACCGAAAGCGTGCATTTTTCGAGTTTTGAATAAATCGACAAACAATTTTCAAATCATGTTTTGATATCCAATTGATTGCTACATCTTCATATTTAATTTCCTATATTTTCTTAGGCTATGGTTACAGAAAACAAAACGTACGATGAATCTACTATCTTCATTCCACAAAAATTACTGCGCATCTTTATCTCGAAAATATCTTTATCTTCTTTTGGAATATTCGGTCACTACCGCCTAACGTTGAAGCAGTACAAATAAAGCAACGCTGTGCAGAATATTCTAACAGTGCCAAGCTGTTACGTCAGCCGTGCACTTAATTTTGTATCATAATGCCGATGGTACAAACGAGTACAATGAGGTAACAGAGCGTAGTTGTACGCCGCAGCTCTTGCATACAGACGCTTATCCCGAGCAAGTGCTGTGGATGCGGATGATATGGCGTACGTGATATCAGACAAGATTTTACTTGAAGACCGTTTGCATGCTTTACTATCTTGCGCTCAAACTACGTGTATACGGTAAAAGAGCGGTAGTAGTAGTAGTAGTAGTTGGATAACGTTTCAGCGGATCTCGAGAACAGTATGAAATTTTCGAGAAGCAAAACCGAAAAGAAGGCAGGGAAAGCACGAATCCCCGTCGTTCCGTCAACCGTCGTCTACTCAGAATCTGATCACAAGGCGACGAGCCGTTCAACATCCTGTCTTGTATTCATTTCGAACTGGCCGCCATACACGAGCCCGGAGTGAGTTTGAGTAAGAACAGTCATCCAAATGTGGAAAAAGCTTAGAAAATAGTCCATTTCTCGGGGGCCCCTACAAGCTAGACCGTTCTCCGGCATTTCACCCACACTGACATCGGAGCACGGATTAGTGCGCGTTCTGCCTTTTAGCCTCGTTACCCATCACATTCTGGTGTTGAAAATAGTCGGAAGCATTGTTGTTTTGAATGACTTTCGAATGGTATGCGATGTCGACTGGTGACTTAATAATGCGAACTCCTCGTTTCCGTGAAATACCAGATACAATCAGTCAGGCATTTGGAGGACATTCGGATAGCTAGATTATGAAATCGGACAATCCACCTCAATATCGTCTGTTACACCAAACACCAAACGAAGGTTCGAGCCCCACGACCGCCACCGCACTTTTTTGTCGCCCGGTAGAATACCGCGCCTGACTCAGCGGGGCCTTATGTGGTTCACCATTCCAAGTTTCGGGGTTTAAGTTACCGGGTTTCATCACTGAACAGTAGGTCTCTGTAACTACCGGGTCCATTCCGTTTGTTGTTCATCACACAAGTGTGTACAGTCAAAGAAACACCTACACCATTAACATAAGTTAGAGACAATGGGCATTATTTCCATGTTTTTATTACTAACCATACATCTTGTTTGATTGCATTATCTTAAAGTTTTCTCACTTTCTGGCTTATCGAACTCATGGTAGTTTTTTGCTTGGCACATGGATTGAGAGTTTTGGTCAAATGGCGTAAGCATATTTTGTGCAAGGAAATTCTGTACACTGTACCTGAAAACACTGATAAAGACGTAGATTGTTAATTTGACCTTAATGGGAGACGGATTTTCATACGTTATAGTATGGGAATGTGGGGTCGTCGTAGTTGGTAACCTACCCAGTCTAATAATAGTTATAAAATGAGATATAGGTAATGCCGCTTGAGGAACACCTAGGAAGCAGAAACTAATTCAGAAACACTGTTTACAATATTTCCCTATGATCTGAGTTATTCGCATATTGTTTTATTTTTTTCCAATCTACTTCATAATATTGGAAATGATGTGAAATAATTTTAGCTCAGGATGCGGATGTTGGTTTTGGTGATTTCTTTGAGCTGAAAGTATTGTTGACAGACATTCGGTTGCCAAACTAGGTAACATCATCAGTGCGACTTCGGGAAAGCGCCAGTCTTCAGTGTGATCGGGCTTATGTAGTTCTCTTCGAGGGTTTCGATTGGCTGTTTGCGTCCCTTTATTCGTATTGGTCAATGGCAACCGTTTGCTGTGATGTGATTGACTGTTTCGCTGTCATGCCTAGCTTTTCTACGGAACGTCTACGAACAACATTTCCAGCTCCGAGAACTCACCAACACTAACTTCTTATCTTCATGACATGAACGATCCCACATGGACGGCGAGAAACTGGGGCAATAGATATTGAGACATTATCTGATAACTCAAGGACCACCAAGTAGTTCAAATGTATCCAGTATGAACATGACAAAAATGGATTACTTATGAAAATACCCTTAATTCCCAAAATCACATCTACCTCTCAAATAGTATAGTTATCTATAAGTATTTAAATTAAGGTTATGTATGAGAAATCCTTCTCCTCCTCCAACACCACCACCACCAACAACAACAATAAATGTGGTTTCGGTTGCGTTTGTTGTTGTTGCTGTTGTTATGACACAGTGATAGTTCGCAAAAACATCGATATACAATTACAGTTCCAAACAGTGAAAAAAAAGAATAATGCATAGAAAACAGCAGGCGGATAAACACGAGGACCCAAACGTCTACAGTATCCGCTCGCCTAATCAATAAGTCAATGAACGAACCGTAATTTAACAGCTCATTCCGACCGGATTCACAACATTCCCATAACCTAGGGTCAAATCACTGAACTATAGGCATCAATTGCTTACTCGTAACAGCACACACGTTCGCAGGCGCGCACGCACACACACACAGAGACGAACGAGTCTGTTCTGGAACACGCGCATCACGTGTCATAGTGAAAGTAGTCAATCTACGAAAATTGATTATGTGTGTTTCACTCGGCTTTCGCAGAAGCCCATATCGAACCAGAGCACCTCGGATTCGGTGTCGGACCTGGAGAAACTCGGCACATGCACATTGCTCCACAAAATTTGCACCGACAAAGTGGAATCGCAGAGAAATTGATGTTCGAAATATATCCTCGCGTCAGACACTGATCTATTACCCGGCAAATCGCATTCCTTAGTGCTATGTTTCACTCTCTCGCTCTCGTGCTGTGTATGTACAATTACGTTTCTAGTGTTCGAACTAAGCACGGATGAGAAACTGCAATCACACTTGTAATTTGCTACCGGGATTTTCCCACATCCAGAATCCAGAACATGGTAACGGAAACAGCAGTTCATTTCTTATTGAGGGGGGGGGGACGGATTAAATAATGTGTTTAAGAAAATATCGTAGACCGAGAAAACAGTAAGTAAGTAACTTCCAGTTTCCATAGAGCATGGGATTCCGAAATACATGACAACGAATTTGATTCGTTCCAAATCCTAGCAGCCTATTGGCCATAAGGAAACTGTAATTCCTCGCTTCTTGACTGCCGTTATCGTGTAGCTTCAGGTCATCACAGCTTTAAATAGCTGCTTTCAAAGACAGATGAGCATCCGATGCTTCCAGTTAAAGTGGATAGGTATTCGAAAAACCTAGAAGACTGTAGAAAAATTCATTCCCGCTCATTTTTCCGGAATGCTTCCCGTCAAACATCAAGACACTCAATGTTCAACAGCTGCATGACTAACTAACCCCTCATACCCTATTTTATTCTCGTTATCCGTTTACATTTTCATGCAGTGTACGATACATCAGACCTGCAACAAAATATTTGTCTAAGAGAATAACTGAACAGCGGTTCCTTATACTGGAGCAGTGGGGAACGTATACGGATCATCGTTATAGAACCTGGTCAGCAAGGAACGCAGACTTGCGCAGGGACACCGCACACTAGTTTCTTCTAACCACAAAAGAAGTGTACAAAAGGGTTGCTTACTTGGGCAAGATGACCCAAAGAGAACCAGAGAGCTCGTAGGAAGTAGCTTTGTAAGACCGAAGTTGTGCAACCACATCAGCTTGAACCAAGCACCAGTAAAAACAAAACAAGGTCAAAGTTTTATTGTGGGAATAACTTACAAGCTTGTGCTTTTCTTGTCCCATAGATTATTTACACAGATGAATCGTTCCAGGTAGAAAAAAGAGTCACATAGATTTCCGGTTAGGAGATAATGGAGGATGTAGGCTACAGTGAATTTCTGTTTGCTTTTAGTGGTGCACGAATGTAAGGTGTGCCAAGGTTTCGTCGCGTCTCTGCCTGAAAGATTCGATAGTGGGTGCACAAACGACATGAGATGGAAGGGCGTTCCAAGATCTGCATAGTCTGACAGCAAAAGACTGGCGCCGGCATTCCAGTCGACACTTAGGAATCAATAGTTTGAAACGGTGTCCCCTTAGGTGTACATTTTTTGATAACATGAGCAGCGATCGACACGGATGGTTCGGGTTCTGCAGTATTTGATACGTCCAAATTAAGTCTCCTCGAGTTCGGCGGTACTGAGCGGAATATAGTCCCAATGATCGCAATCTCTTCTCACATGTCAGGTAATGCAATCCCTTGACCATCTTGGTGGACGCTCAAGCATCTTGCGATCAGGTTGCAGCCATGGAATCCAAGCGTGTATGGCGTACTCTGTGTAGGGTCGAATGTACGCTGATAGCAAACGGGAAATAGTGATGATTCAAACCGGCCAAAGACTAGCCGAAGTAAGCCGACATTCTTCATAGCAGCAGACGAAGCCTTAGCACAGTTGTTGGAGCAGCTTAAATCCTCTTGAACAACAATACCTAAGTCCTTTTCGCTAGACGTATGTGGTAGCTGCTGGCCCCCGAGGAAATACGAGAATTTCCGCTTGTGGCGTAGGGATAGGACTTTGCATTTAGAAACATCAAATTCAATGTTGTTCTCCTTAGACCACTGATAAGTGGCGCTGAGTGATTCCTGAAATGTTAGAGAGCCCTCTGGTTCTGTTACCATGTTCCAAATTTTGGCGTCATCTGCAAACAGTATTGTTTTTGAACCTAACACTTTGGGTAGATCATTTATGAGGGCGAGGAACAGCCGGGGACCGAGTACGGGCCTTTGTGGAACACCGCGGGTGGCTTCGACAGATTCGGATATGGAATCAGAACCACGAACTGATATGGTTCGTTGTTCGAGGAATGTTTTAATCCACTCGAATGTAGAGCATCTGCAGCAAAATTTTGTGATTCACTCGATCAAATGCTTTCGCGAAGTCGAGATAAACCGTGTCAACATTCCCCCGACCCGACCGCATTCATCCTCGTCATACTTTGGCATGTTTTATTCATTCTCAATTACAAACTGTGCCTTACATCAACCTACTGACTAAGAAATAATTATAAGGCTATAGATTTCAGAAAAGCGGAACAGTATTCAAAAATTTATTCGATACGTTAGGCTGCTCGCTGCTACTGCTACTGCTGTTACCTGACCTAGTTGGTCACAATCACGGTAACCGCATTAACGAATGTTCAAATATTTTGGATCGATCTAACTGGGACGAAATAAACCCAATTTTTAGATAACGAATACAAGGATAAAAGACAGAGATTTGGGGCTTAGGGTGATACGTAATCGGCTTAGAACAAAGCCCACCGGATAACAGTTGGAACTGTGTGTGCGTGCGTGTGTTCCGTTGTGCTCACTAATGAGACACGATTCTTGCTTAGGCAGGCGAATAATCTTTGTACAAAGTGCATCATCGGTTGGCCTAACTGTCTACAATTGAGGCATAGCTGTGTCGATTTTTGCAAATTGGATAAACCTGTGTAACTCACAAAAACGCAGACCTAGACAGATTCGTGTTTCGGTTTTTATCAGTCACAATGTACATCCAGATTGAAATATTCTACAAATAAAACCGTTAGAACAGTTATGCTACACTGGCCTAACTTCGATGATCTAATTTATTGGGCCCGTCGAGAAATACTCGCTTTCAGTTGGCTGACAGTTTATTGTGGCATATGGCCTTCGTCATCCTTCGTACAGACACAATAAAACGTCCCTAGAGATTTTACAACTACTGATTAAGTCCCCCCCCCCCCGAAGCTGATACCACAAACGTGTGATTGAATTGAGATTGGGTGGCTGAGTTGGCCACGGGAGGGTATTTCGTCTGAGATACCTGTGGAACACGTGTACGAAAACGGAACGGTGGACCGATGCTCTGACGTGGTTAAAAATCGCTTTAGTATTTTTGCTCAACAGTCGACATCTATGTCGGGTCATAACCTCTAGCTAAATCTAACCACTAACAAAGAGATCCAGTTATATCTACTTGCTGTGGACTTCTCATCAGATGACTCCCAGCACTGATATCGCGCATCCATTGCGCAGCACCTTCGCTGTTCTACTATTTCGGGATGCATCCACGTGAACCATACGACCGTCACGCATTCGTTTGAAGAACCATGCTTTAATTCTACAGATGATGAGAAGAGTACGCCACTCCAATTGAAAAAGATGCAAGCAGAATTGCGCAAAAAAATGGCTTTTCCCTTCAGGTTGGGTCAGCAATGAATAAAAAAGTGATCAAGAGTGAAACAGCATCCGAAAACGGATGTTTGTCCGAAGAACCAGTTCTGACCTTGAAAAGATCTCATTTGGTCCGGTTGCAACACACCCCAGCCATGGGCTTTACCATATTGTTAGTTGTACAAGACCAACAGTTGAAGCTCTTGGACAGTCCTTTTTCGCCCCGAAAGATGAAACCTAATGCTCAGGAGAAATAGGTACTTCTGTGAAAATGGGAAGTAGAGTCACAGCGCGAACGCCCAACACGAAAGTATGTTCGATTCGTATGTGTTACCATTTAGGCAGAGAGTAATTCATTTCGATTGGTTGTTACAAAATGAGATGGCAAGTGTGTTGGGCTAAGCGAAAGGTGAATCAGTTCATAGAATTGCAGTAATCGTTCGACGGAAAGTAATGGGTCTGTCAGCACTCTTCCGTGAAACATCTATCCACGAACAATTGTGGACGATATGTTGAAATATGAAATGTTATTATGGATTAGATAATGCAAATGAGACAGATTTTTCCTGAAGAAGAAGCCAATAGACCTGGGTCAATCAGATAAATACATTAGTTTTGGTCTTATTTAAGCAATTAACTCTCGAATTTGACCGACTCCCCTCGAATGTGCGTTAAATGTGGCGGGAACACTGACGTGTAGTGTGCCAAACAAACTTCAGAAATATCAGTAACTATTAACAAACGTTTGACAGCCGAAACTGCAAAAACGGATGGAAGTTTACAACTTGTACCCAAAAGCTTCGTGTAAATGGATGAGAATAACGTTTGTTCAATGAAGTAATAGTAATCGTGAGTAGGGAGGAAGGTTTCGGGGTTTGGTTTCACGAATTTTCCGATGAGGCATGCGATCAAAAAAAAGAAGCTACGATAGTTCAAAGATATCCTCTCAGTTTTATGCAATATGTTCTATCGGAATAATAAAATTCAACTCTCTGGAGGAGGCACGATTTGTTTCCCGATTTTAGTCCTTCAAAAATCACATTTCTCTGATTAGATTCTCTCAAAACATTCATATGTTCATACTTGGTATTCTTTGAAATAATATGATTATGTGAATTGTGGACTGCCCTATTTTCCTTTCATCGCTATCGTATCGATCGTTGGTCAACTGATGCAACAGTGAGTAGCGCTTAGACTGGAATGGGGTGCCTTAATCATGCAAGATGTGCAGTGTAGCCAGCGATTCCGGAATACAGAAATAGTCAAATTTCCAGGGAAAAGTGAATCCCAGATTCGGTGTGGGAACGAACCGGCTCACGGTATCTGTCCGAATCCATGTATACACTGACTGCAACACAAATAGTGAATGGCTATTTCGGGGACAGATATATCTGTGCGCCTTGGGTTTCCCGGCTCTCTTCAGGTCTCTTGGTTTAGTTCGTTTATTCGCCACAGTGAACACATTTCTCGGGACCATTTTCAAGCGTTCCCCTATAATTCGCCTTCGCAATACAATGAAAGCTGATTCGAACTGATCATCCTTTAGACTTCACTCGCACGCGAAATCCTCCGTTTTTGCATTCAGCCCTGGTATGAGCTGGTTGGCGCACTGATGGCACACACATGTCTTCCATACAATGAGTCCAGCGTTCACATCTCGGACCGAACGGTGAATATGCAATTGTGATGGACGAGCTCTGATAAGAGCAAAACGATTGACTGGAAGACCTGAGGAATATGCGTAAAGTGTTAAAATTAACATCAATCATCCCACAACACTACCCATAATTTGAATGTTAACAGTGAAAGTGTTGTGTTTTGAGACCGACAGTGTAACATGCGCGAGAGTTGTCACTACCTTTGGTCTGCCTGTTCCGCATGGCTGCAGGCATAGGTTGCTTGGAGCATTCGCTCGTGCATCCTTCTGCTTTGTAGCATAGATTTCGCCAGGATCTTTGATATCCTGAGTCCGCTTTTTCAGCTACGTCTTTCAGCTTTGTTTAAGTAACTGCCACCTCCGATGAAGTAACTTCACTTTAAACGGTGTGTGAGTTCAGTGCTACACCTTCGCTTGCTTAGCATTTTCGCTTTCAGATACTCCCGAGCGTAGTTAAGGTTAAACTCCGGTACTTTAGGGGAACAATATACTTTACCTTGACTAACCGGTTGTTCTTCCTGATTTATACCGGGTGATCGAGAAGCACGGGAGAATTACAAACCAGATCGCTGTCGCAGGTCATGATATTGCATCCCTCATCTCTAAAAACGTTTTACAAACAAAAGCGAACCATCTCTCTAATAGGTTAAATCTTTTGAGCATCTCAGTTACTTTTGTAACAGTTGGCTCTCCTAAAAAATGACAAAATAATCAAAGTGACTGACAAAATCGTCGTCGATCCATCTGCCTCGATTGTGAATCCTTTAGATGCAAAGTATTCTGGCATGGAAAACGTCTGGTTGCGGGTCGTTAAATCTCCTACCGAACTACCACCAAATAACATTCAGCGTATAGACAGTTGTATCCCACCCCAAAAACAGCCTGATATCTCAAAGTAATCACACAACTAGACTGAACGCTTTGCCACAGGATCAACATTTTCATTATTTCAGCGGATGGTGTCTTACTCGTTTCTCGTTAGTAATGCTCACCCGCCGGGAAACTCGATACATCCAAGCTCGTGTTAACTTCTACTTCTTCCTTATGAATGTTTAGATCACCCCCCCCCCACACACACACACACACGCACACACACTCCCCCACCCTCCATTGACAATTTCCTTCATTTCTCGACGATCGCCTTCCCCTCACGCCATTTTATTATTGTTTTCCATACTGTTCCTCTGTCTGTGCCGGAGAGGACATCCGGTACTTGTTGTTGTCGTTGTCGTTCTTGTTTTTATTCCCACTTTGTTTGCAAAATAAACAGTCCCTGTTGCACTCGCCACATCGGAACAACATCCGTGGATTTTCACTCTGTATATTTACGTGATTTTGTTCACAGTCCAGTTGTACACCAAGTATCGTTCTGGTTTGTCGATTTTGGATAAAATTGGATAGTTTTCATTGGGGTTGAGGAAGAAAAGGGTGAGGGGAGGGGAAGCTGTTAGCGAACAAATTGTAGATTTCTGCATTGATGATCCCCGCCAACGGTATGTTTGTTGGCTCGGTATCTGATGCGATTCTGACGATTAGGCAGAGGACATTAATATTTATTACTACATGAAAACATGATATACAATCAGATGGCAAACCCCATATCCATACAGATTACTGTCCTGGGTGATAGAGGAAACCTATGCAAAAAATGATCTTGATTCTGCGCTTGAATACACCCGGATAAACGAGGGAAGGAAACATGGCAAGGAAGAGTGATTTACAATTTCACGACTCCAAAATTTAAACAATAGCGTTCCACGGGTCTTCAGAGTCAACTGGTAGCAGTGACATACCGCCTGTAATCAGGTCTGATGAAGAGAGCTAAGAATATTCCGCAGCTTAATCAAATCGCACGACACGTGACTAGTCGAACTCGCTATCGACCATGCCGGTATTGATAATTCTAACGTTTATCGATCTCCATTTCAACCGCCAATCCTCCAGATCGTTTGGACACAGTTACATTCATCCGCTCCAGTTCAGTGAGTTGCATTCTTCACAAACCGAAGGCGTACAGTTATAAGACTCACTAATGGTCTTCAGTTCCAATAAACTCTTTCTTAGCTGATTAACATTCTGATGGAGCGTTTCCAGCCCAAAGCCATAATTCCTATGGCTACACCTTTTCCCATCAAGCTCTAGCCGAAATCCGTAATCCTTTAGCCGTGATCTACATTCCTTTAGCCAAAATCTGCAGTCCTGAAGCCTCAACGCACAAACTTTAGTCACGCCGCAGTAGACGAGTCAGATCAAAAGTATCGGAATATTCTGAAATCAACGGATGTTGAAAAAATATTATCTACAAATGTTGCTGTTGGAAAGTTTGGTTAAGAAATAAGGTGTGAGGGTTGCATGCTGCAGCACACGTTGATTGGAGAAGCTTTGACCGATGTGCCCGTATCGTCAAACCATTTGACACATCTCGTACAGCTTTAATGGTTCTGTATAACATGCGATGTTCCTAGGAGTAAAAATCTCTAATGTAACTCAAACGATACGATTTTTGCATTAAAAAGTGAACTCTGTTCATCAGAAAGGGAAACAGAGACCTACTGAGGATAAAAAACCGTTCGTAAAAGTAAACCCTCATGACTGTCATCAGTTTATTAAGATGCAACGTAAGTTATAACTACCACGGTCGAGGCTTGATTATTACGGGTTTTTGTCTATAGCTTCTGGGGAAACGGTGTTCTAAAGGGATCTTTGGTGAGCAGTGTTTATTATCCTCGACCTTTTAATGTGTCCATATGTCAGAAACAGAGTTATCTTTAAGTGGATATACGAAACGGTAAGCACATATATTTCAGGGTTTGTGAATGCAAAACAATGTATCGTTTGAGTTACACCTGAGATTTTTACTCTTAGGAGTATCGCATGTTATAAAGAAACACTGAATTTGTACGGGATGCGTCAAATGATTTAACTATACGGGCACATCGGTCAAAGCTTCTCCAATCAACGTGTGCTGCAGCATGCAACCCTCACATCTTATTTCTCAACCAAGCTTTGCAGCATCAACATTTATAGAGAACAATTTTTTCCAACATTCGTTGACTTCAGAATATTCCGAATCCTTTTGATCTGACCCGTCTATTGCGACGTGACTAAAGTTTGTGCGTTGAGGCTTCAGAACTACAGTTTTTGGCTAAAGCATTTCGGGTTTTGGCTAAAGCTTGATGGGAAAAGGTGTTGTAGTAGCTGATATTTTCACTACTATCTGAAGTTGTTTTCGGTGTAACACTAATTTAGTACAAATTGTTGGTAGTTTTGATGAAGACTCACAGGTTTTGTCACCATGGCATTTTCTAGATCCGACTGAGTAGTTTTACCAGACGAGTTCCGGGGTGTCGCATCGTGTGATACAGCTCCTGCTGTAAACTGACACCCTCCAAAAACACCTGTAATATGAACTAAGACTCACTGTGAAATCCGAAAACTATGTCAGTTTAGCGGCTACATGCCTGCCGGTACCCGCCGCTGCATATAGCGCGGGAAATGACCTCAAAACTGGTCCAATTCCCGCATGCGTAATTTAGTGAACGGTAAGAACGTCCCCAATTTTCTGCAATGTGTGCTTCTAACCATCAGTTTAATAATTCAGTGATATGTGATTTGTTTTTAGGAAGGTTGACAGGATTTGTACTGACTGATAAATAAAGATATAAGAGAGTGGCCGGCTAACAAGGAGGATTCAACTTTGATGGGAGGAATATCTCACCTCAAGTTCATGGCACGAGACACCATAATTCGCGATGGTACACTGTTCAGGTGACAAGATAAACAACCAAAAAAACAGATTTTCTTCCTGGATTCATATTCATAATTAGCAGGGGCATAGGATTCCAGTTATGACATCAGTTCATCATTTCTCTGAGGCAGTCCTCAATACCTTTCTGTTGCGTGACGCGTAAAATGCACAGAAAAGGGTTAAATCTCATATGGACATGGTTTTCTGGATAATAGAGACGGGGAGACATACATTCCATACACAGGAAGAAATCACAGTGTGAAAGAGAGCAATTCTGGGAATCCAGGTCTGAACGCAGTATTTGATAGGATTTCAGAGCTATCTGGTAAAAGTGGCAACCTTTATGATGGGCTGTTGCTGGCAAAATGAAGTAGAGAAAGAGCTAGGTCTATAAACCCATGGAAATAACGGTGCACAAGTGCCAATGAATTGATCTCAGGGCGATGAACCAGTATTTCATGTTTGGGTGTTAGGGGATGGGTTTGCGACAAGGCGACTGATTTGATTTTGAATACGGTCCAGAGAGGAGCAGTAGACCCAGCCTTGGAATCGGTCACAATGTTTCTTAGTGGAACATATTTGGGCCTGCACGGAGTCGGTAACTGGGACGGGGAACGAGGGGGGGGGGGGGCCACCGATTTTCGCGGACAAGAAAGAAATCGTCCGGGATGCGTTGACTACGAGATATGTAGGAGGAGGATGAAGAATGGAGGGTGAGAGAGGGAGTAAGAGTGGAAATGTGGTTTGTCAAAACAAGGATTACGTTTACGAGATACAATCATGCAGGAGTATCTTGTGGCATTGAAATCTACCTACTCTTCGGTGTCCTCGTAGCGATGGCACTCAAGCATGCTATGAGTGCAGCAGACGTAGAAACGTGTGAACAAATGATGGTGGTAATGGAAGCATTTGAAGTATTTTAAGGTGGCATCATCGGTGAAGTCGAAGGTTGGATTAAAAGTCTGCGATAGAAGTTTGTGAAAGAAGGGATGGAATATTGTGGAAGATGGGACAAAACCTTTAGGAGTGCCGAAGTTCTCTCTGCGTGTGCGTGCTCACATTCATCCTTAGATGATGCGGCAAAAAATAGAAGATTTCTGTAATGACTCACTTCAACTTCAAAGTCGTAGTTTAAGCTAAGCTACTTTGACTGCTAATCCTGCAGAGTTCCTCTTCACACGAATTTCAATCAGCCAAAACATAAGTCTTAGTTTCCTCTCACCGTGAAGCTCACCAGCACTGCCTAAGCTTACTCCTTGTTTGACTGGACTCATCTACGCAAGTTTTCTCCCAAACCGATTTGAAAGATGAGGTCAATCAACGCGATTGACCCGAGCTAAAGAATGTGAAGCCTGTCATCAGGAAAGATTTTTTTGTGCAGCTTTGAGCAAACGCTAGATTTCACTTCACTTTTAACGTACGGTTACTTGTCAGCAGGGATGTAGATTAAAGGATATGAATTTGACTGATCAGCTTTCTGACCTCAACTTCAATAGGTCCAGTTAGCCATTAATTTCAGTTTCGCTCTTGTTAGAGCTCATCATTAGTACAAAATGTGTGAATGGATAAACTGATGAATGTGTGCGTGAATGGAATACATGAAGCAGGGTTAACCGCACTCAATATTTACAGAACATAACATTGGATCGTTATAACTGAGCTCACTCATCAGTCAGATTTACGATGGAAACAGAGTATCAGGACATATTCTCCTTCCTAGAGGTTAACCTGAAGAAGGGACCCAATGGAAAGTTATGCCGTTCAATTTTCCGGAAACCAACATGGAGCGGTCAATACATCCATTTCTAACGTTTCGTCCCAATCAAATTAAAACGAAACTTAGTTCAATATCTGACCTTTAGAACTCGAATGATTTGCTCCAAGGATCTAGTGGAGGAAGAACTAAGATTCATCAAATCTATACTCCTGAATAATGGATACCCGGAGCGTTTCATCGTGAAGAATTTCATAGAAAAGCCCATAATGTCAAAACTAATCATGGCCAAAAAGAAAGAACTACTCTTACAGCTTCCGTGTAAAAGCGATACGAGTAGTGATCTACTAAGACATCTGGAAAAAGCAATCACGAACATATCCAGCCGCCACTCTAAGTGTGATGTTCACAAGCCGGCCACAGCTCCGCACAAACCTCAAGAATAAACTTTCTATCCTCTCCTCGTCTATGATTATATATTCCTTCACTTTCACATGTTCGGCAAGTGATGTAGGACGATCGATGAGGCAGTTCTCGAAAAGGATCAGAAAGCACAAACCGGCTTGGTCTAGCACTTTGTTGCAAGAAAACAATAACCGGTGCGATTGTGGCCCAACACACCGATACCGGGCACCAGCCAGACAACGATGCATTTAAAGTCATTTAAAAATTGCCCAAAACAAGTCTAAGTACGTTCGGAAACGTCAATTGGCAACGGCAGACGCTGTAGCAGTCCAAATCATGAACCCATCACTGTGCGAACAGAAGAAAATGGTTGCAACGCTCCAGTTGCATTGGCCCCAAACAAACCTACGTGACGACCCGAGCCATGACCTCAGTCATATCATGATGACTTAACGTGGCGTGACAAGTTGCACGTGAACAAAGGTCATCGGAAATTTCCAGAATTGACCTTGGTTCTGCTTCACCCCCATTTTCTCCAGTCGCTTCGAGTAAACTTGACGGACATTGTTGTATTTTCCCACTTAACCTCCGAGTCCCTTTTTACCTATTTCAACAATACCGAAAGAATAAAAATGTCGCGAAATTCGATCGTTTCGTTTAATCTCCGCAGTAGCTGAAGTAAAACAAATCATTACTTATATGGCATATTCGGTTGATCAGTCATCTTGAACGCACGTTTATAAGCGAACAAAAATTATCAAATTTAGAGATAGAAGGTCAACTCCACGTTAAAAGGATTAAAGTTCTTCAAAAGACTGTGTAAAAGTTGTGTGGGGCATGATAAGCTTTAGCTTTTTTAAATCGCCCATAATAAAACTTTGACTCGGAATTGAATCAAAAACGTTTGGGTGTATAACGTACGGTGATGTAATCGAATAACTAACTCTACACTAATAAAAAAGCATTGTGATTATCTAATAGTGGGTGGAAAGACGAATTAGGGTCTACTGTATCTTTTTGTCATGAGATGACCCCCGGGCATTTTGTGATCGACTACCATTGGATACCGGTTGCATCATCGATTTCGCCAACCACTTTGTAATGTGTTCAGTCATTCGTTGTGACAACTGAGAGTTTATTCTGCTTATGAATGCTTCACCGCAACTGATATGCGGTGTGTGACAGATAGAACCGGTTTGCCAGCCGTGTGTGTGTGTGCAGTGTATCCGGGGGACAAATGTTTCGTGTCCGGTGAGGGTTCTTATAAGCCCACATTTGTAGGCTATATGAGGAAAGTTGGAAAAGTGTACGTAGTGAACATTCCACGTCGTTTTTCGGTAAACAGAGACTTATCATGTCCAATTTAATCACCTGTTAAATTACGTCTAGAAAGGCGGAAGTGATGTTAGTTTCTGCTTTATAAGATAAATAGAACTCTGGGTGGGCCGAGTGAAAGAGTTGTAAAGGTGTTCATCATCTGTAAGATTAAAAAAGTCGTCCTTATAACGTTTGTACAGGGTGAACTGAACCAATCTACCATAAATGGTCTTTTGTTTTCCGTCAGTGATTGGGGTGATGAAGCGAAATGGTAACATCCTACGAACACAAAAACAAACAGCAAGCTTTCACCATGAAATGAGTCCAAAAACTTGTACCGTGAGAAAAAAAAACAGTCTCTTCAATCAGACTACAATCACCTCATTAGAAAAAAGCAGTAGCCATCAATAATGATTGGTGACAGGTCGAGTCGCAATCTCAGTTCTTCAAAGAAAACCTGAGCAATAAAAAATAAACTCATTCTGCATAGAATGAGAGTATATAAAACGGGTTTCAGAGTCCCCGGGAACAATTCTCTTCGAACGAACGCGGTATATACTAACACTAATTCATCTCAAAAAAAGACATTGCAGGTGCTGAGGAATCGATCATCGGCATCGAGAATTGAGGCAATACTGTATGGATTGATGCAGTGAACCATACAAGGAGACATAAATCCAGTTAGATTAGCGATTTTGTATCAGCGGGACAAAAGCAGTATTAAACAGACTGAAATAGGTCAGCGAGTTTCCGTCGAAGGTGTTTAGAACAAAATTGTAATTTTATGTGCGAAACACTTGTGGCACATGTGGCTGATACTAGTGTTTCAGTACGACTCGACCACAAGTGGTACAAAGTGCGAGTGGAACGGTTTGGCGTTTCACGTGGAATAGAAAGAGAATCGAGATCAATATAACAGGTAACACAGATAACACCAAAAAATCAACAGCAACTACAAGGTGATCCCGCTCTCAAAGAAACGCACTTCTGACATAACTTTTGGCTGTATCTCGTTCAACTAGGGAACTGTGTTTTGCCCAGTTCGAGAAGATCAGTTGATTCAAACATGCCAGACAGAAACCGGGTAATTCAAGAGTTAACCATGGCAAAATTTCGATCTTTTCTAAGGAAAAATGCAACAAGTGACATTTTACACAGTTTATTTAAATTAGAGGTCGGGTTGCCAGTGTGCAGACGCACGGTTTGGTTACGTCACAAATTAGCATAACTAAGCGACAATTGGCGTGTCTGATTACCCGACAGCAAGAAAACACAGATCACACATATGCTGCACGTTTTACACCCATTCACATCCGTCATGACCACGGGTGTTTCGAGCGTATTTCGATTATGCGGTATTCACAGATGACACGACAAGGAATGCTTTTGCTGTTATCTGTATTCGAGTGAAAACACACGGAAACATAAAATCGAAGCGTCTCGATAATATGAAATATAATCATGATCCCAGTCATTATTTGTTCATTTCAGTTGAATTGGTAGATAAGAAACGTATTACTCTTCGTTTTCCGTTTACCCACAGTTGCCCAATTCACAGATGTTTAGATATTACAGACCGGGCTTTCCCAATGGTAGTAATTAATATGGTGTGATTTGAAATTATAATCCGGAAATATTATTATTCTTAGGTGTTGATTAAATGACATCCTTTGAAGGAGTGTTTTGAGGAGCATCATTAACCGAAAAAAAATCCTCGAGTGGATGTTACCGACAAAAAAGTCCGAACTCCAAAACCTCAGAATCTTTTTCACCTGATTTATCCCAAAGAATTACAAACAATTAGTCAAGAAGAAATTATATTATTCCTTTAAAATGATGCCAGTTTTATCTGCATCTTGCTCAAGAGTATCTGATATCCGAGGGACCTAGCTATCCAAGATGTGAGCGTTCATTCAAGCACCGTTTGAAGCAACTGAGCCTCACCGGGGGTAGTCTCCGCAAGAAGAAACCTTGCTAAAGAAGCTAAATCAAGATGCTGACGATCCCCATGGGATCTAGGTCACTGAACTTGGAGAGAGTTGTAGCAAATACCTGAAGAAACCGATACCACGTATACCACGTGTACGAGTGGAAGAGGCAAACAACGGGTAACGAGTGTATTAGCGAATATATTCGTTTTAATTTTAACTTATGTAGATGTAAATCATCTGTTTTTCAGTAAAGCAACGTGCAACGTGGAGACAGGGAGGGAGAAAAAGAAACAAAAGTTAAAACCCCCCCAAAAAAACCTCCACAAAAGCTGTGAAAATTATTTTTGAACTACATACAAATACGTGCTAGAAAGGGCACCGTAGAATTAGGCCTTATGTTTATTCGGGAAGGAACACGACGGTATTGGGATCTATTTGACGAATCGGAACGATAGGAACGTAAATCTGTGCATAATGGATGTATGGAGTCGATAAGAATTTTATGTGCAAACGTTTCACATGCGCTCAAATGACGTTCGCACGGGTTAGTTACCAACTGCATCAGTGGAATTGGAGGGACGCAGCTAATGACGGTCAGTCCAATTCGAAGCAGGTTAAAATCTTTCTTTGGAAGAATGAAAAAAAAATAAATAAAATGTGAACCATAAAGTAAAACGAGAAAAAACACTGATACACGAATTTAGAAATAATTGCTTATTGAATACGAAAAGCACGAAGCTCATGGATGTGAAAAGAAAGTCATCGAAGCCTAATGACGATGCGTTGAATGTGAGAAGCCCAATGAACATTGACATTGATAAAAAACCATATCTTTACTACAGTTTACCAGGGATACTCATTCAGAGCCAGTTGATACTGGTTCAGATGAGAAAGAGGAACGTGATAATGTAAAAAGAAACAATTTGAGGGATTAAGAGAGAAGGTAAATGTGGCGGAACATTGTTGTCCAGCTCGATGACGTCATTCTCAGCCTCTATGTGGATTGAGATTTTTGACCTCTCGTGTTTTTTGACCGCCAATATATATTCCGGTAGTCTTAAGCTTTCAATGGTTTGTCCCACGTAGTATTTGTCGCAGGCCCCTAATTTAAATTTGTATAGGACGTTTGAAGTTTGACAGTTGATCTTTTGGCCTTGATAGAATAGCTCTCATTGTCGTCGTTGTCTCGTATGCAACCCAAATCCCTTATGGTTGCAATAATCTGGTTGCCATTTCCGAGTATGACAGTGCTGTTCGTTTAATGGTCAATCCTTTTCCTGTCTGTGCATTTGAGGCTTCCCCGGTACCTCAATTGCTGTCCTGTCTTTGAGCGTCCTATGTAAGCAGCGTAACACGAAATTCCGTAGGTATCCGTTACGCGAAAACACCTCAAAAGCTAGGCCTCCTCTGTCTTTTGAAGTTGCAGAGTGCTGCAGTGTTTTTCCTCGTTTGAGAAGTGTTTGTACGAAGTTCCTCTCGTGTGCCAGGGGTTGGTTGCGCTGAAAGCTGAGGATCTGATCCATGTGAGTTGGCTTTCGGTGGACATCGGTTTCCAGTTGCCCATCTTCAGTTCGTTTGACCAATACGTTCAGAAATGGTAGTTATCCGTTCTGTTCTTTATCCAAGGTGAATTTGATTCCAGCAAACATACTGTTGATTAGGCGATGCGTCTGCTCCACTTGGCTAGGTTTTCAGGATGTGTATTATCAACTAGCCTGATCCACAATTTCGGGCTGGTAATAGGAATTACAATAGTCTCCAATCTCTGCCTAACCGCTTCTGTGATGAGCCCTGAAATTGGTGATTCTATCGGGGTACCCCGTATTTGTTCGTATAGCTGTCCGCTGAATTGGAAATATGTGTAAAGACACAGATCCAAAAGGTCCAGGCGGTTTCGTTGTCCGATTCGGCTAGTTGTTCGATTGCCATTTTCGGTGTTGATTAGAGCAGCCATGGTTTGTTTCGCCAAGTTGATGTCTATTGAAGTGAATAAAGCAGTGACGTCAAACGAGACCATGATTAGTTTTCCTTCAATTTCATTTATTTGATCCTCTCCAGAAACTAGTCCGATGAGTTGATAGAATGTTGTGAACCTCGAATCAAGTGACTCAGTAGTTTATAAAGTTCTTTCGCTAGGCGGTTTGCGGTTGTTCCTGGTAGTGAAACGATCGGTCGAAGTGGGACGTCCGGCTTGTGCAGCTTCGGGAATTCATAGAACCACGGTACTGTACTGCCCTCCGGTTTCGGAGATGGCCTGGCAGAAAATCGCGTCGTCAGTGTATTCAAAGAGAGAAGTTGAGCGGGGGCGCTAGCAGACAAGTTGCCGGTATACGTAGGAAATATGTATGAGGAAAGGACTGCGCCTTGGATTACCCCAAAATTGTTCACCAATGGTTGGGACTTCATCGGTCCTAGCCTGACGCATTGGGTTCCCCCAGTAGAAGTGATCAACGACCGAAGCTAGTAACTCCTTGAGACAATCAGAGGTCTCCAGTTTACGAAGAAGAAGGAAACGAGGAATAGAATCAAAAGCAGATGAGTGGGCCAGAAACACACAACGGACAGATTTCGCGGAGCCATTCAAGAGTTTTATGTACAACTGCGAAAATTGCATCTAGCATGCATCTGTTTGGCTTTTAGGCAAACTGAAGAGGGTCATAAGGCGTATCAAGTGAGGAAAACAAGTTCTGTTAGTTTAAGACTAACAGAAGTTAAAGCGATAGGACGGAAACGTTTGGTTGGAATAGTTGAAATAGAGGATTATGAGATTTTGGAACAACTGCTACTGATTTCCAACAATCTGGTTTGGAGCAGGGTTTTGAGGAAGTGTTTAAAAATTACGCTAATATTTCAGTGATAGAACGGGCTCTATATATCAGAAGGGTAAATGAAAGACCATCGAGACCATTAATGGATGGGGTGTTCTTGTTAGACCAGTGCTCGAAAGTTTTGTCGTTCGAAAATGCCTCTACTAGAACGGCATCATACAGAACAAATGATGTGATTACATCGCTCCATGGACGGATGAATGCTACGTCAGCAGTGTGCAAATTCGAAAGTCGTGGAACTTTTATTGACAATTTGTGTATTGCAAACGAAAACCCACTAACCCACTGAGCGGGCTTCGTCGTCACCTGATGCGCGAAGAACATATCTCGAAGATAAATCTGGCGAGCTCAAGTGGCTTATAGAAGAAGGATTCTGGATTCGAGTCTCCGACATGCAGCAAATATCGATCCCTAAGGATTCTATTGTACGTACCAGGCAAGTTTGTTGACCTACCTGCATCAGGGTCCTCATATTGAAGGCCTCCAGAGTCAGTGATTGACGACGCTTTAGAATCTGCCATTCATTTCGTGGTGAATTACTTACGGTGCATTTGGGTAACAGCTTTTGGCGAGCGACATCCAAGTTGCTTGAGGAACTATTACAGGCTGGAAGAAGGGGTAAAGGGAAGGAGTTGGGTACGGCAGAAGAATTAAACAAAGGTTGGGACATCTGAGCATTAGCCCACTTATCACTACCCAATCCGCTTGATGCAATGGGCAGCGCGGTCCTGATTTTCCAGCGCGACGACCGATGCAGTATGAAATTATTTTTACTTNNNGGGTGTTCAGTCACTAAGCAGGAGAAAGATTAGGGTTCTCGTCCAAAGCCTTTAACTGTAACAAGAACCTAACCGCAAGGCAGCGGGTGAAGCGAAGTGGGGGCCCAATGAATTGGATCAATTATTTCTCCACCATTTTTTACCGACCGAAACGCAAATTCCAGTCGAACCCTGAACCTGGAGGACAGGAGACTGAACTTCATCTGACCTCTACTCATTTACCTTCCAGGCATGATAAAAGCCATCCCGTGTAGCTCGTTGGGTCACCGAGGTGACTAAACGATCACACCACGTCAAGATGCAGCCTCGTCGTCGCCAGCTACGTACCTGATCTCGAGTTCTTTGATTTGTTCCTTTGGGGATAATTGAAACACCCGGTTGCTTGAAGAACAATGAAATCTATTGAAAGATCAGTCCACCGGATTATTGGATTATATAATCCAA
>UZAN01040664.1:41049-53076 GCA_900618425.1 Echinostoma caproni
AAAGAGTGAATACAATCAATATAACCGTATGCGGGCAAAATAACTAACAGAAGTTTGTGGTAAGCTAGGGAACGAGGTAGATTTGCATTTATTAATTGACAGATTCCAATGAATGAATAAGGTGGATGTGTTGAACGTATGTGTGTCACTCCGCCAATCTGAACGATTCGTCAGATAATTGCAGAATGTCGGACAAAGCAACGCGACTAACAATAATTCTACGACCACGCGAAGCGCACATTACTCCCCAGTGCAGCACATAGCCTGTAGACGTGGGGAGCGTGAAAGTGATGCATCGCACATACCGTCCATTTATTACCCTTTCTCAAACCACTCACACGTACGCAACATCTACTACTGCTGATTTTCGTGGCGAGTAGCATGAGATGAATTGGGCAGAGATAGATAGATATCGACCTATTCACTTTTCTTTCTTTCTTTTTCTGAAATGACAATATGAATACTAGGCCCTATAACCTATGTCCAATGCAGACTGGTTCAGCTGATTCAGCTATTTTGGGCTCTGGTGTGAGAAGTTAGAGAGAAAGTTCAAATGAATTCAAAATACACACACATATGTATGCTCTTAACATCATAAGTATGACCTTAAATCCATCTAATGGCTATCGTCGTGAAAAGATGTTTTCACTTTATGACTTGTAAAAATGTGATTAGGAATCCTACAAAAACAATTTTTTTTCCATCTCCAAATCGTGTTTTTTCTCAGGGAAATCTTTGAAGACTCAAAGTATGCAAATTGTTTTTCCTTCAGTTCAATTCAATGCAAGTTGATAGAACATTTCTAACTGCAGTCGCGAACATATCAATAAACGGGTTTCTACAACTGCCAGGACGATGACGATCAGGACCTGGATAAACAGGCAAAACCAAGAGCAGACACTAGTTTCTCCATGATCCGGAAAAAAATTCCATTTCCGTTCCCGATTGAAGGTGCATTCACACACACACACACACACACACACACACACACACACACACACACACACACACACACACACATTTTGTCTTACTTTCATCTGTAACTGCAACATTTCACAGGTTCACATCCGTTTTCCTAAAACTGATTGCGCACGGTATAGAATTCAACACATTCTTCTGCTCACGGTTAGATCATGCTAACAGCATAGCTCTGTAATTGATAAGCCAGATACCAGTGAAATCAGCATCTCAAAGACCCTCCAAAATATAGTCAAACTTTTTGCCTCTATTTTCAGGCTACCAATTAAATTTATGGTGAAGAAAGGTCATTTTTAATTACCTATTCTGTCTTCACGGATAAAACTGGAATGTCGACTAGGGACTTTAGAAATGTGACTTTTCGGGCGTCTCGCGGATACTGATGCACCGGTATAGGGTGAATGCCTGATGTGCGCTACTGAAAAAAATTCAAAAAAACGAATCAAGTTGCCTTGGGCGTTCCGATCGGCAACACAGCCAAGAAAACTGACCGCTCTTCATGCCGGCCAAATGTTTAGCGAATATAAAAACTAAGCCTTGCGAGTCCTACTTTGCGAACACAGATGAATAATTACTTATGCTTGTTTACTCAACCCAGTTATGGTTATCATCATTAAATTGATTCACCAATTGAACTGTGTTAAAGTGCTTCAACGAATATTTTGAGCTCAACCTCCGTTTCGCAGGGGTGGAAAACCAGCCTGGCGAGAGGGAATCTATGTGTATCTGTGTGGCATAATCGGTACTCCAAAACATACTGGCGGGTGTTGTGTAGCAGGTGTCAGGTTAAACCCAGATCACTGAGTTGTTACGCTTTGAATCAGCTGGGCGTGTAACACAGTCGTGTCTCGATGAGATGGGTGGAGCCTTTAAAAACAGAACCGTAAAACAAACGAACGACAGACACCATACGGAGATATTTTCGCGGATCAGGAGAAATCGATTGTGGGTGAAAAGTGGGAAAAGCTCATAAGCAGTCTGAAATGGAAAATTCGCAATTAATTAGAAAATCCGTAGATGCATGTTCACAACCACCAATCCATCGAGCCTAGCCCCATTTAAGTGAGAGCTGAAGGTTCGAGTTTTGTTTAAAACAACCCGAGTGAACTGGATAAAAAAAATAGTAAATAATTTTATGAACTGAGTCGAATTTTGACAAAAATGCGATACACGAGAGTGAATCAAGAGATACACGACAACAGAAATATACCGCCATCGAAAGCGGACAAAGGCAAGCACTGGGCTGTATTGTATCGATCCAATGACATTGAAAAATAAAGGGCTACCGTGGATAGTGGTAGCACGTGTATTTGCATTCTAGTTGGGAAAGAACGAACTGCAGAATCGGAAGTAAAAACTACAATGGATAGTGAAACGTTTTAAAGCAGAAATGCACACATTCTCGGGACCGGGAGTCCGGGGGGGGGGTGAACTCTGATGTGACAGATTTATGGTTTCGTTAATTATCTTTTTTATTTCAATACTAAAAGGAATCGAAAACGATATGGTGATACTTTGTAGTTTGAGCCTGTCAATTCGTTTCCGGGTGACTTTTTTAGCCTAGAAAATATCCAGCTAACAAAATCGATTGAAAACACTAAGAGATTCACATCTTGATCGCCACAGTTCAAATGGTGTTTTCTTCTTAAAAGGCTTTCGGGGGCTGAAAATAATCGACGACAATGTTCACATATTTAACGGAACAAAAACTGCCTAGTATAAGTACAGTTCCAGCGGAACGACCCTGTTGATAGGCTTGCGTTCTAGCCATGGTGATATAGGATTCGTCTACCGCGAAAACGGGGTACTTTGGGTACATCGGACACCAGTCAATTTAATCACTGCTCTTCTCTTTGGAATAACCGTGTGTGCTTGGATAGCTTGCATTTTTGGACAACCACCAAACCACATTAATGTCTTCACACGATCGAAAATATGAAAAGCCTATTGGTCACGTGACCGAGGAATGCTATTGGACATACAGTTGGTTCTGGCTTGGTTAGATAGATGGCGTACAGTTTGGTGCGAGATGAAACGAACGCGGATCGATCGTCGTGAAGAGAATTACCTGCTTGTGCACTGACTGGCAGTCCCACACGTGAGAACTTTGATCCGTTTGTGGTGACATACAATTGAGTGTTTAAAAAAATCAATCGTATCGTCCGAGTATCACTGTTTGTGTAAACAATCAACAGATGATGTTGAATGACTTAGAATGTTTCGTTTATTTCTTGCATGTGCAGCGGCGAATTCATCGTTCATTGTCAGTCTCGGCTGACCCGAAACGGTGATCTGTTCACCGTTACTTTTATCCGCGCCGGAGGGGATAGATGTACAGTGTACCTGATCAATGTAGTCGGTTTCAATCAATTGTTCATCGTATTGCGCTTAACACGGAGCGTTCTTATTTCAATCCGAAATCATTGGCTCATTGGAAGAAGATTGATCGATTCAAAGGCTTCGCGTCCTTATTCTGATTACCGCATATCCGACGTACGCATTCAGTGCCAATGGGCGGGAGACGTCACACACGTGGGAGTTAACTTTGAGGTCATGCCACTCGGTCGGTTTTGCGGATCACCGTATTTGCTCGCATAATGCTAATTTCATCCGGAGGATTATGCATAGTCGAAGTCGCACACCCGAGGCGTGCTATGATCAACAGCGGTGCATGTTTACCGGTCCGTTTTTACACCTGAAAATAAGCATGGATGGCTTACACGTTTCCATTGCATTCTAATCGTGATCGAAAAGAAAAACAAGGAAGCCGTTTCCAAATAGTTCGATCTGTTTGGTTTTCATAAACAGTGCGAACCTATCAATCCAACGGAGACTCGAGAGGAAGAAGGCAAGTAAGCTTGTTCGTAGCATCGAACCTCGATCAGCTCAGACGTAACGTTCTGGGTTTCGACTCGGTTGAAAACATTCCGACCCCGACTACCCGTTACTGGAGACCAGTATTTAAATAAGCTAAATAAGACGCTTGCAGCAAACTAGTAAACATGCATTGCGGTATGAAAATGTTTTGTGCTTATCTTACTTTCTATTTATTGGACAAAGATATGTGTATTAAATTCTGAAGAGGTCGATTAAACAGAAAAGCAGTAGTGGAAAGTAAGGGGTAAGCGACCGAACGGGAACTCACAATCTTTGGATGACTATAACCGATTGATTGATTGATTACCATCAGCATTGTATATAAGCAAATGGGAACAGTTTCAGGTACTCGCTTTTTCTGCAAGAATTCGGAAGTTGAGGCTCAGTTGAGTATGCGGATTTTAGCTCGTGACGAGATCCAACAAGGTGTTAACAGTCATACGATACCTGACCAGTTTTTTTCAGTTCACACTTCCTTTGCTATGCGTACGACAACTGTTTCCATGAAATCGCTTTACCCCGTTCACTACTCTCATTTTACTATTTTCAAACAAGCTGAAGTCTTAAGATTTTCGTATTTTTTCCGCGATTATTGTTACATTTGGTATCCATTATAAAACTGTGACGAATCTTGATTGATTTGCTGCAGAAATTAACTCACTATCTTCGGACAAGAAATTAATCAGTTTACTGGGATATGCCTCACAGGCAAAAACACCTATTGTTCACTCAGAATAACCGGTAACCTAAGAAGTGGGACTTGGATCGATGAGACAAATAGTGAGATAAACGTGATATTGAGCCGCAGAACAGCGAGGTTATCTACCACGAAAGTTTTGTTGGGGTTGGTGGTAGTAGCTTACACTGGGTGACGACTATCACCCACATATATGTGCCGCAACAATTCCCGTTTCTTTATAGCACCGAATCCGCAACAGATGGATGCAAATGAAAAAAACAACGTGCAGTTGCATGTTCTTCTCATAGATCCCCGACAGTAAATTAAAGTAATTTTGGGAGCGTCACACATCATTCGCAACGTCCGGGAATAGAACACGTTGAACCAAGACGAAAGAGGATCAAAGAAAACTCTAGGCTTTATCAATTACGATGAGCACATTTTTAAACTCTACGATTAGTTAGAGCAATTACATTGATGATTCGGTGATTAGGGTGATCATAGTAGCTACCTAGAGGTCCTGAATTCGAATACCTCCAACGCCTCCCATCTTTCCCACTTCGGTCTTTTTCCAGTCAGCTTTTGTATTGTCGCAGCCGAATGTGCATTTGTATAGCCGAAAACAAAAATAGGAAGTAGAAACATTTATACTTATTTATTATAGTGCTTCGTTCGATTCGGTTGGATATCAGTTCTGATTGAACAGTTTCAGTTGATCTAACGAAATGGATTAGGAGTAAACAATGTTTGACCCATTGCAATCTATTACGAAATTTCCTCAAGTAGCTTAAAACAGATGATTTCTTTGTGCCAATCCGAGATGAAGATTTAGCAACATGCACCAAAATGAAGCAAAGGCCGTAGAAAGAGTTCGTAATTTCTTGGAGGTCGATACGATGCGATGCAACTCGAACTCAGCTTCAAATAACTGTGATTAGAAGCAGGGCTTGTACATTTAGGGGTGGTTGGTTGTTAGTAGGAATATTGCTGCTGCAGAATAGGTGGATGGTTACTGAGAAATTATTGTACAAATATAAAATAACTGAAGTCACTAAAGATGCCGTCTGTATACTGACATTGTTAGCAGGTTGCACAGCTGGGGCAGCCGAAGCTGAAAATCTGAACGTTTTCGGTTATAATACTATTCATAAGAAAATTAAAAATGATGAAGTTAGGTGTGGTGATGATGTACGCACGAACCACAATACAGCTTCAAGATAGCTGAGCAAGAGACGGAGTTCCCAACCAATCTCAGGATTGGCAGAATGCAATAAACCGACTAAACGGATCACATCGTTGGCGATTGGACATCCAAGAATCGGTCGACTACTATTTGACACAATATTTATTTGCACAACTTTCTGGATAGAATTACCTGTATCCACTGCTCGTCTTGGTTCTACCTGACTCTGCGCCGTTCCGTGGATTGTCAGTCCGAGATTCAAATTACAATAATCAATATTACAGTACATTACTTCGAAAAGTGATCACAAAACGAGGTCTTTGTTACAGAAGTTTTTCTAGGGATGGATGATTCTTGGCGATGTCTATTGTAATAGCATAACGCTGCGTTACTGCGTCTGCAACAAGAGACAACAGCTGATTTATCTCTGTCGAAGCACTGTTGCAAACGAAAAGGTTGCAAATTTTACTGAATTCAAATTTCTTGTACAGTGCAATTAAAGCAAATAATGATATATGGCCACGGCGGTACAGGCAGACCTGCACATGGTACATACAAGACATACACTAGTGGTATTCGGTGCAGCCGAAAAAGACGGAAAGTGCAATTGGAAATTTCTCGGATTGAGAGTGCGGCCATGGACACACACACAAATCACCTTCAATTGGAATGAACAGTGCTAACAATCGGATTGTGAAATCACACCATAGGCGTCCCAAAACGCATTCACGGCAGTGGGAACTTCAACTGTCGTTTGTACTCTCCTTGCTCTGAGTTCGATACAAATCTTTCGCGCGGTTCTTTATACGTCTTGAAATGAACGTAGCTACAACCAGAACAGAATTATAGACATAGCTTGGGTAAAAAGCTTAAAGTACAGCGAAAAGAATCAACAGTGAGACACGCCACATTGAAGGGGAAGTGGGAATGAAAGTATCGCTTAAAATAACCACTTATCTACGAGACAACGAGTTGTTTTGTTTTATCGCGAAAACGGACTGATCCACAATTGATTGTAGGTTAGATGGACACAGCGCAGCCCATTTGATGGAACACATCTACCTAGCACCGGGAAACTGATTTCGTGTAAGGTTTTTGATTGGTAGCACGCCATTTTCTTCTTGGAAATCGAGTCAAATGAACTGTCTGATTGTCAAGACGCCAACGATGTGCTTGAGCAAGAAACAACTACAGTGATTTAGCCGCTGACACTGGCGTGCTTGGTCCGAGGTTCGAGCCACGCACCTTTGGTGGTAGGCAGCTTTGCTGTTGTCCGATTCAATACCACGCCTAACCTAGATTAGGTTACCGTTTTCCATTACTGAACAGCAGATCCTGGTGACTATAGGGTTCGCCTCATCTGCTGTTTACCNTCTGGAGAAAACTATTCTACTACTGTGAACGTTAGCCAAAATCCTACGAAATGATATTCACTACCGAATGAAGATCCATGCTTGCCCAACAATTCTCGACGATACTCTTATCGATGACCCGCTCGAAAGCAGAGAGCAGTATCTCAATACATTCTTGTATTTGTCCAGACTCTAAATAAAAATAAAATGAAGCCAGACACATATTGTGACATCATCAAATTTGGAAAGAGGTTTCAGGGAATTGGATAACAAGGGCAATGCTAGTCCCGAAAAATTACAGGAGAGCAATGCAACAAATGGGAAAGAATATGTGCGATCACGAAGTTATTGACTTTTGAGTAACACTAAAATCTCCTAATGGTAACGAGGAAAAATTGCGCAACAGTACAATACTGAGATTGTCACTCATATCGATCATGCATATTCTTCACTAGTCACGCAAAGCTGATATATTGATCGGTGAACGCCAGCTTTGTAACCGAAAGCGATTTCAACACATGTTATTATTATTATTATATTTATCCCAGTCAGAGGAATTAGTCATGAGATTGAGCAAGGCCATTTAATCGCTAAATTGCCAGAAAATTTGGCACCGACGAAGGCACGGGAAGATTATTGAAACCAAGAAAATCACTGAATGCAGAATAGTTTCTTTAACGTACCCTAATCAATTCAAACAGACCATTATCACCACTGTAAGGAACCAAAAAGTGGTCTATCGGAGAAACTGCAGCAGATGCTATGTCGCGAACGCATAGCGACTGAGTACACAGGCCAAAAAGGTTGATGTAATCCAGGAACGTCAAATAAACAACTCCAAAAGCGATATTCAATGCCGATGCAAACCCATGTATTTACAAAATAGGAATGCTATTAGGTATAGATACCGAGTGTTTTGTAAACTAACTGAATGCAATCACTAAGGTCCAAGTTGACGTGATACGGTTCAACAAAGACTGTCGAAAACCGTCAGTAATGCAGATAATCGGTGTCTTCCTTTGGGCAGAATCACATCAGAATACTTTCAATAGTTAAGGGTTTGATGTTACATTCAAGCATGAGCAAGTTATAGATAAGCTTCCAATCAAAATGAAACCACCGTTCTGATACCGGAAAAAGGATAAAACGTTGCACTGTACAAAGCGCGAACCAATTAGTGAACGTTTTGTAGAAATCCAAACGGATTTTCAAGGTGTTTCTGGACACGGATCTATGCGATGAAGTAATTCAGTATTTGAAACTGGCAAGTAGATCAACTGACGTCTTATAAGCGAAACCTAACATGCAAACTTTATCAACAGAATTCAATCACACCGTAATATGTCCGTCACAAATTTTGTTTATCGGAATACACAAGGGAATTCGGGAGGGTGAGTAGACATTCGAGGCACTAGTCAGAGTTGAGATTAGGACCGGATGAAGTGGAGCATGTAGTAAAAAAGGAAGATTTCGTTACTGTGTTTCTAATCCGAACTGATGAGAAAAAAGGAACAGAAATGGCAAAATAATCAGCGTGCTTATATTGAGGAACAGGTCAGTCAATCATAAGAGCTGTAAAATGATAAGACAGCATCTAGTAGTACATTTGAATGGTTGAGTAACGCTTTTGACCGCCTTGTCCCGATATCACTAAAAGCAGTTCGTAAACCGTTCAAGATGAGAACAGCAACAGTCAAAAGGTTGCAGCTTACTAATAAAAAGAAACAAAATGTCAAAGCTATGGAATAATCAAGGAGAGTACAGTTCACACGTTCAGATTTAACATTCACAGAAATTTACGAGTAAAATAAACAGCGAGGTTCCTTGTATGCAAACCGATACTTGTTGTCTGGGTTGATTAGAGATGGGTGTAAAACTGACTTCTTCTTCAATATTAAACCGGAAACAGCAAAAGCGACTGACCAGCAACGAGATGAAATCCAAACATATTATGTGCCTTTTGGTATCGACGTAATCTCGAATGGGGAAGGGGGCAGTGTTCAGGAATACGCGTTACTTCAAGATCAGATATGTGCGATGATGTGAGGATGGTGCTGCATCAAATTCAGGTAAGAAGAGTGGAACTACTGCCACCGGAACTTGCTGCGGATGATGCCTGAAACAGAACGCATACGTCCACGCATCTCTCACCTGGTGAAGCCGATTCGAACGAAGAAAACTTGTGGGTCAAGTGACTGGGGCAGTTAGTAAGATAAAAGGCGAACGGGTTCAGGATTCCGCAGCTCAGTGTCAATTGCAGAAAGGGAACGTAAAATTATCTGTACACGTGCATACTGCAGTCCAAATGATTTTTAGTCAGTGAGATAACAGATTTGGGTGTTTTTGCGTTGCGTTGTCCGTTGTGATTAGCGATCTTGTGTTTTTTCTCTCAAATCTGTTATCTCACTGACTATAAAAATCATTTGGACTGCAGTATGCACGTTTACAGATGCAGCGAAATGACCATGGATACATTGTGCAAACCCATGTTTCTGACTTCTCAGTTCAAACTTGTGACGGGAAAACAGTGTTTTAAGTAAAATAATCTGTCCGCAATGTATTTTCACTCCATGCCCCATACACCTACCATCACGCGGTTCGGCAAACTGCTGCGCGTAGAAGAAATTCAGGTTTCTCGAGCCGCATTTTAGAGATGGGGATAGAAAATTAACCTCGGTCATCCTACAGTCTTGTAGAAACAACGTATCAGCATGAAAGCACATGTCGATAACGTCGTTTGGAATATCAATTACAGATTTTATGTTGGCCAAACGTTGTAAATCCGGGAAGCGATTATTCACGTACAACTTTAACTGACTTATTTCTTAAGAAATGGAGCCCAAGGAATTATAATGTTCGGATATTTTTCAAATGAGCAACTAATTCCGACAGGTTGATTGGAAAAACATGAATGAGGTGTTTCATCCACTGACCAATAACAGCATATTTTAAAAGTTAGAGCGGCAATACAGGGAAATAGTAAAATAAGGCTTTCAGTATGTGCAAAATCGGAGTTGAGGGTCTGGGAGGTGGATGTGCCGACATTGATCACATTATTGGTGATAATCCATTGCGGAATGTGTACATTCGACTGGAATGTTGTGATGGCATTTCGGACACATGACCACATCCACGGTGTGGTTCGTCTCAGCCGAGTGTATAACAACCGCACTAGCGTCTGGCCCTCGACTGAGCCACACAGCGTGATGTTTTCTCATACGATCGGCGAGGTGTCTGGTGCTGCAACCCGCACTCCTGGCACCAAAGTAAACTCGCATGTATAAAAAGAGGTTATCTCCGTCAGGATCCTTATCTTTCATCTGGTATGGGAAAACTCATTTGGAAGAGTAGAAATTGTGACAAACAGTTCAGAAACACGTTTTTCTCTACTACTCACAACATGGATGTGCGGGAATCACTCCATCCAATCTATTCGATGAAGCCTGTCTGGCCTAAGGATGTCAAAGATCCATTGCTATCTACTGCAATGGTGTTAGCGATTGGATTAAAAAACTGCCCCCCCCCCACACACACACACTCAATGAGCACAGAAACAATTTGCAAATTCCTTTCCCTCTCGTGGTCATGTGTCCGAAATGCCATCACAACATTCCAGTCGAATGTACACATTCCGCAATGGATTATCACCAATAATGTGATCAATGTCGGCACATCCACCTCCCAGACCCTCAACTCCGATTTTGCACATACTGAAAGCCTTATTTTACTATTTCCCTGTATTGCCGCTCTAACTTTTAAAATGTGCTGTTATTGGCCAGTGGATGAAACACTGAAAGCAAGCTTATTCATCTCACTCAATGAAACATGATTTCTTTGGACCGAGTGAAAGATTGTAAGCAGATCTTAGGTTTGACAAGAATTGATGCACAGTCTAGGAATGAGTTATAAAAGCCAGAAATTACTGATACAAGCACATCAGCACAAGAGTTTACTCCGGAAGGTGGTAGTGAATTAACGCAATACGGAGTGTGATCGGGGTTTCTTTGGAGTCCGAATCTATCACCCATGATGAATTGCGCGACGACCCAAAACCGACAACGGAATGAATGTTTTTATCAGTGATAGACCGACTAAAAGTTACAGAATAACGGGACGGACAAAGTTTTTATAAGTACGGATTTCATTGTTTTCTGACAGGATGAATATGCAAAGGAATGTGATGTTCTTCCGTTTATCACAATTCTGATTTATGTTTAGCAATGCCAACTTTTCATCACTCGTCAGTACGGTTATTAGAGAACCAGTTGGAATTTCCCACACGTATCGAACACGAAGTACAGTTATCCGATTCTTGCATAGTAACACCAAAACCAAATGTAAACATTTGATGACTAACGTGAAGATCAAATGACAAATTTCATACACAAGAGCATCAACGACTCAGTGGTCGGTGAAAATTGGTCAACACACTTTAAGGATAAAATTAATAAAACTGAACCGTATGGTCATTTTGCTCCGATCAATAGCGGAATCCTAAGACTGAGTGTTATAATTTCACAAGGCGATGCCTAGTCGAGGATAGTTGTTTATTGCAGATTACAGTTGGAATATCAATAATTTGGCATACATGCAACAGGTATCTCATTTGAAACATGCCATCACAGAGTAACGAATGGAGCAGTCCGTATTTATTCTTTGAGGTAAAGCAATTCACCCTCAGTGGTCTTGTTAATTTTTGATCATAGACGATACCACCAACTAATCAATATTTTCCATAGTAGTAACAAATGTGAGTAGCACCTCACAACAATAGTAAATAGAGGGATGAACCACATAGGAACCAAGGAGGATAAGAGTTTGTATGAACCTTCACGAAAGCTAGACTACCCAACACCATAGACAACAGTCAATGATCGGGCTTAACCATCAACGTTCAATGATCATTTCCGTTCAATGCACATCATGCGGAGTCACTTCTGGGCTTGACTCAATGCAGT
>UZAN01040665.1:0-20437 GCA_900618425.1 Echinostoma caproni
ATACATCGGCACTAACTGTGGCACATTCTGAACACGTTGGGTGCACTCATTCCCCAAGAGTGATAAGTCGTACCATCACTACCACACTACTTTATCATTGCCGTTCGGGGTCCATCTAGAACCCACACGAGGTGTACAAAACTGACATGCAACAACCAGTATTATGAAAATGTCCCGAGCCGCCTTGATTATTGAGGAAATGCTAGCACTGCTTTGTAGCGGACACTTGTATGTACAAGCCCCTCGCTCTTCTTTGACATGTACTGATCGTTCAAATTACGAAATTTTTACTATCAGCTATCAGCTTAAAAGTTTCTTTCGCTCTATGAACCAGAATTACATTGCTTATGGGAAGTTCATTTGTTGGTCTGCAAAATAGTCTCTGGTCTGTGTACTGGGGAGCGAAATCAATAAATGGTGATTATTCAAATGGAATACAAATCACAGATTCTTCTGTTCCACAAAATGATACGAAATAACATTTAGATCACTATTTCATGAGGACAACTGAGTTAACGTGACCATGGGATGAAACGGCGCAGTTTGATCGGAAACAAGTGTTTTTCTTATTCATAAGTGAAAAACGTACCTATTTGATGTACAGCCCTTTTGATTGATAATATCGCCTTTAAGTAACCTACCGATGTGAAAAGGACTTTCCGTGGTAGTTTGAAACAATGACGAGGGAGACATCAACGTGGGGTTCACCCTAGAAACCAACTAAATCCTTGTCACAACTGCCCTGTTGACAATACAACTCGTTGCTCGGAAAACGGCAAATGATTTTTAATCAACAATAACCGATAGAATAGAAATGAGTACCGATGTTCGTCTGTTGTAGTTTCTACGAAAGACAAAATATAGCTTGTTGCAAAGGTAAACTATTCGGTAGTGTTCAATCATTAGGTGGAATAAGTGACATGGCTATTTGCGGCTCATGGTCGTTCTGTATAGTTACAACAAGGTGATGGAATGCGTTTGTGAATCATTCGCCATTCATCAACGTGACAATTTCAGGTCTGACAGAATCATTTTGTTTGCTGCGACCTGTTACTGTTCATCAACTGTTCATTTGTGAAAATTCACTGTGAATGACATTCAAAAAGAGATTCAGGTGGATGCTCGAGAATGTTATGGTTGCTGCAACATACCCACAGCGCGAATGGAATACGGCTGGTTACCCGCATGAAATGCAACCACATTCAAACACCAGCATACATGCAAGAAAGCACACTATATAGCATCCCATCTGCAATTCGCGACCCAGGCTCCTGAAGGTTAAAAAATGTCTGCATAACTTCGTGCTGTGTCAGTCGAGCAACTAGTCATATGACGGTCGAGCCATTTTTCCGCTCCTGTATGATACGGGCACGTGCGGCTCGGATGTCGGCGCGAAGAATATCAGGTGCAGCAGGCGCGCGCGTGCACGGGTGTGTGCCATGCAAATCGGGCGAATGACCGCGTGCGTTGCAATGTACATGCGCTCGCCTGTCGAATGGTGATTGGTTCGCTTGTGATCAAATGCAACCAGTTTGAGCGAATGGCCTTGACGAGCGACAGGAGATAATCACACTGCTAACCGAAAATTACTGGTGCGAAAGGTAGGTTACGAGCAAGGGTATCTGGTTTGTCGACGAGGCGGTGGCTACGACCACCCGAATGCGCTCGTTGTTAGCTCAGTTCACAACACACGTGTGCACTTACAGTGCGCTTAAATTTTCGCGCGCCCACGGGATGAAGGTGACCAATACCTTACCTTGTCTGGATGCTTGAAGCTTTGTGTGGAGGTAGATGTGTGATGTGGTTTGTCTGTGGTCAAGCGACCAAGCGGTTGAGGCACTGACGCACAATATCGTGTTCGGGTTTCCACAATGGGTATGACGCGAACGTGCATCCACCTCCACCCTGAATGCGTTCGTACACACACACTTGCAAGCAAGATGTGGTGCTTGTGATAGGTGAACGAGCGATCGATTGGACCGAAAATAGCTTCGTGGCGAATATGTACGCGTTTTGCTTTCGAGCGGGGAGACCACCGTCGTTCAAGCCGTATTTTCGATAAATGGCTGGATGAATGTGCATATTTTCTAACAACCGATCACGACAGATTTAACGGATAGCCCGAAGGCCCGGCTATGCTTTGCTTTACACGAGTGCATCTTATTGGTGATAATGAGTAAGCTGTTAGGATGAAATGTTACACATGCAAACAATGTCATAGTTCGTTTGAGGTCGACAATGAAGGAGTACTGATGGAAGAGTACGAAATTGGTAAGCCGTTATATAGAAAACGAAATGAATCCACAATTAAAGGAATACACAATATATGGTACCTATCGTTCGTGTAGGTAAGCATAACACCCGCTGTTTTATGGATCTCGTGGGCAATTTATAAGTCGTTTTAGTGCGTCAGACAACAGGCGAATAAAAACAGTAAATTTATTATAAAACATTTTGCAGTCAATTCATGTCCAGCATGGATGAATACTAGTGATCCCAAAACTTAAAATTAAACGATAGAGGCATAGCAGTTGCCCACAAACCAACCGCCTATATACAGACAAATCGTTCATAGCCAAATTCGTGGAGCTTACAAACTAATACCACTGAATGTTGTAATGAAAAGAAACATCAGGAAGCGACAGCTAACCACAGGACCATGCATACCCGACGAAACAATCCTGTGTGCTTTTATAGTGGCAAACTACTGCATGTGAACGGCAGTGTTTCGTGCAAGAAATCGCCCATATATCAAAATAAAATAAACAAAAGCAGAGTACGGCCAAACTATCCCCGGTGACTCTGGACGCTATTTATCGACAAACTTCCGGTCGGAGCAAACCTTGCCTAATGCCTGCTCCGATTCACAAACTCAATATTGGTCAGTGAATGATTTCCTCCTTTTTTCAACAGTCGATTTTTCCCTTGATCATCTATTGCTCTCCTGTGATTCATTCCCCAGTCTGAACGAAAAAAGAACTTTAATGTACTGTGTGAGGATCGTTCAATAATCGGTCGCGCATCAGGGCATTTCTTGGAATAAACTGCAAATAGGTTTGTCACTCATGCATGATGCTTCCCGTGCAAAAAGATTTACTATGACAGTGCTCACGGATCATTTACGACCATTTCTAAACGTTATTCTCGCAGCACCACTGCAAGCTCCGAATTAAGACAAGCTCTTTCAAGAGTTAGTCTGCACGCAAACTTCTTATTCCGTATCTATTTCGTAATGTGATCGACCACGACTAGGTAAACGATGAACTGGATCATAACCTGTAAGTCTCTCCCGGTCAGACCATCCAAATTTCCAATCTTTTCTTTCACTTACTTCCTTCTGTTCATTATATAATCGTACACCTTTCGGAAAGGGGGAAGCAACCCATCAAAGGGCTACCATACAACAAACATCAAATGGCGAGTCAGGCGGTGGTGGTGGTATTCGAACACACGTCCTCCACCACAAGCTGTGGTCAGTGAAAAGTATTTTGCGGACGTAAATGCAGGCTCAATATTTTGCACAGTTTGCATGAGTACTAGTCAAATACCGCCTTAGTAACATTTTAATCCGAGTAATGTTTATTTTGCGCTTAAATGGACTACGACTTAGCTCAACGAATCGGAACATGTGTTGGCCATGGCAACGACTACTGTTGGTGGTAAACTGCACGGAGTATTGAGCAAATGGTGTAGTGCTTACCCAAGAAAATGATTTTCCCACTATGCTTACAACAAGGCAGTCACATACCTGAAATTTATCCGTACAGTTTGAGACGATGAGCGCACAACCAGTCATGCAGTTCTGGGTCCAAAAGCCATACCACGTGCTGGAATCAGTGAAATGTACTAGTCTTATGCGACATGTTTAAAAACTAAGCACTCGAGGGACATATTCTGTATGACTAACCTTAGCCTACTTTGCATCAGTAGTCATCAGTAGTCAAATTAAGAACAGTCATGAGGAGATGGAAATCCTGAAGGGAGCTCTCGGTCCCATTCGGTCCTATTAAACCTCCTGGTTGGAGGTCTCACGGTCAATCCAATCAGTGGTAATAGAGTATAGATGAGATGGCTGAGTGTCATAAACAGTGTCGCTCGTGTATCTGCTCACTGTCTGTGCAAATCTACAGCTTTCCTGTTGTCCTTGTTTCATTATTCTTTGATTCCTGCCACCTCGTCTCTTAGCCACGTTTCCCAGAAACAAATAGGTACACTGCTCGTGCGAAAATGTTCTATGATTTTTGCATTTTACTATACAATGAGGTACAAAGAGATTTTATATTAATTATAACGGATTCCGTCGTAACCAGCTCCATCACTTTCATCATTTTTACTGCAGCATTGAACATAGCGGTTTGCATACGAGACTTTGGTTATTAGGCTACATTCGTTGTGTAGGGTTTCTGACCAATCCAGCTCTGAATCAAGGCAGTTGTGAAAGCTACATCTCTAGGCTTTTTAATTCTGCCGCGGGCGAGAAATGCGTGAGGTCATCAGAATAGGAACACATGCACTTTATGTGTCATATGACAAGCTTAATTTTGCAGTGAACCTTGTTCTGATTTGTTTGTGATCTGGATGTGGCCAAATAACAAATCGACAAGGCTAAACAGCGACGTGACACGGCGGCTGAAGAACGGTAGAAAAACCCGTATTTGAATATGGGTGTGGTTTGTAGCTCAGGTTGATGGTTTGTGGGGTCTTGTGTTGCAAGTTAAACGCCAAGCTCAGTGAACACAAGACCCCACAAACCCGTAGTTCTCCGCATGATTTACGTTTGCATTGCTTTCAACTTTTTAACTGGATTATTTGCTCCATCCCCGTTGATTGTTATCAGACGGGAACCAAAAACCGTCGCTTGACAGTGCATGCTGTTTTGCGGTTGTGTAGACAACTTTTGCACTTTCTTTCCGGGTTTTCTCTTTGAGCATTTGAAAATGGTTTTATTTATATTCCTTAAACTGTTATGGATTTCCAGGGCTTGCATCTGCCCCCCCCCCGTTTGCAGTTGTTTCTTAATATATATTTTCAGTCGTTCATATAATACTGTTTATTAAAACATTGATAATCAACCAGTGCCCAGTTGACTGAGGTTAGACTCATCTAACCCACAACACTTAATGCAGAAACATCGCAATGATTATTCTAGGCTTGCTCATCTCGAATCAACTCTCCGAGCTGCAAACGAGGTTGGCATTGCATAATTCACATCGGGATTTGAAGTATAAGAATGACCAGACAAAGGTTAACGGATATGCATACTTGACGAGCGGTAAAGACCACGAAGCCTATTGTGGGCTTCAGAAAAAAATTGTCCACTCATTCATATACTATCCATTAGATTAACGTGTGCCAACGGTTTTGATAACAAACCCTATCCCATATCACACACGCGTATTCTTCAAGTTAAATCTATATAGTCAAATCCAGTCAAGCCCAATTAAGCTTTATGCACCCGAACGGTGAATCTTCACAATGACCCAACCACATGTCTCAATGTTTACCAAGTGTATTCTGTACAATCTACAACTTAAAATCCTCTATAGTGCCGATTTCTCTGTCATACCAAGCTTAATAATCATGAATTAACCTTACAGATGGCTTATTTCACTAATCCGAAGTTTTGTGATAGTCACTGACTCAGGGCACGATCAATTAGTTTGAAAACGATATCAGTGGTAAATCATTTAGCTTTTCTCACACAAAACCACCGTTGCGCAATCCCCATTCATATTGAATTGATGATCTGTTAATTGAGTGCATTTAGTTTGTAGATTGGATATTGCTTTCATATGTATTATTTATGATTCTTATGTATTACTTATTCCGATCCGCCATCTGTTCTTTGCATTTCCCCCGTCCTCGCGACAGAAATTTTTTATTCGAAGTTCCAAAGGAGATAACTTCGCCAAATACACATGCACCAAGTCAAACGTGTGCGAAATCAACAAGGATACGCGAACACACTGTCAACGTTGTCGATATCAAAAATGTCTGCGCTTGGGTATGGTGCTTCCGGGTAAGGGTGGTACATTCTCCTCTTGACTTTATATATATATATATATAAAGAATGAATTAGGGTCATGCTTATGATTTCAATATTCTTCTGAGAAACGCAGATCGCCAGCATTGTTCACACGTTGAAAAAACCTTAGCATTTGACAACTGTCACAACACGAGAGTCAATACGGTATCTTTAGCTCAGTACAAAGTAGCCTATCCTGACAACCCGATTGTCGTTTTCATCAGAAGAGGTGTTCGCTCTTAATGAATGTTTCCAGGGGTACATTCATTGGGAACCCAGATAACGAGTTTGCTCGGAGTGAGTAGATATGGTGATGACATTGTTGGATTGAGTTCATTGTTGAACTGGCAGACTGTTCAAAGCTGCGCGAACAACATAAACTTTTGTGTATCACCACTTAATCTACAACTATGCAGTATCTGAATCAATCGATCTATAATTGGGTTTCTTTTTAATCAGAGTTGAGTTTTTGAGCGATATTCACTGCACTTCTCTGGGCTACCGTGGAGTTATTCTTCAGTTTTTTGTCACGAATGGGCTTCGGGAGATATTTGGCTTCGTAGTGTTGTGCATAGTGTTTAAGTTTCACTAGTACTATAATATACATCATTTGAAAATCGAAGCGAAATTGTGGTTGACTATTGCAACCTGCGCCCAGTTGTTAACTTCCGATGTGACTTTCTTTGGGCTGATCGAAGATCTATATCGTTCGCAATGGAAGATGTCCGAGTATCAAGTCAAGCTCATTTCATGTTGGCTCAGTATCATTTCAAGCTGCCCCATTGATCTCTAGTGCTTCCGAGTGTATAGTTGACTGGAAGAGCTTGGGAATGTGCTTGAGGGTAAAGTTTGAAGGATGGTCGGTTCCAATCAAGCAATCAGTGTACGAACTAGGGAATGCCATTGTGCAGTGAGATATTTGAGACTTTAAGGAATGAACTCATGATTTTCTACAAATGAACAGAAAAGGAAAACCGGGAACTCGGGAAGCCAACAACCGAAGGACAGTGGGCTTGCTCTCACTGGTTTTGTGCAGGACACAATACAGCCATTCTGCCATTCACATACCGCTTCTTTCCGTGTGAAATTTGACTGCATAATTGTCTGTTCACCAAAGCAAAATATACGGTTATTAGAACCGGAACCATGCTTGGGTCGAGTACACCCATGTCCAGTCCGGGAGCTGATCAGATAATTTCGTTAGCTTGACAATGATAGAAATTTGTTTTACCATACAGTAATTTTCTCGGATGATGGCGTAATTTTCCTACACGAGTAGAGGGGATAAACTGATTGCACGTACAGTGAGCAACGGATTGTTACAATCTGGAAAGAAAATCGCGATTTAGAAGTGACGTTATCTATATTACAAATTCTTGTCACGCACCTTATTAGGGCACCTCATCCGTTTGCCAAATGGATTGGTGTTGTCTTTGAGAAGAATAGATTAATTGGAAATTGTTGTAATTTTTTGAAAACAGAAGAATAATAAGGCCGGTTTATTAACTTAGATACGGAGATACATTAGTCCAGGAGACACAACAGACCACGGTAAATCGAACAGAGAAAAGAAGCCCTGTAATTATTTGCGCGAAAATTCATGGTACGATGACAGGATAACTGTGTAAATGCAGGGTGGAGGTCGCTTCGGTCGTAGATCTTCAAGGACAGAGATCAATATAGCCATGTCTTGGTGACCCTAGGTATCTGATCCCATGTTAGACTATTTGTTGCGACTAAACTGTTTTCCATCCACAAGCACCGTCAATACACCACAAGCGACCGGCACAATCGTCAACCGATGGTCACGTACCAGTTGACACCTCCATATTCGTCTTATGATGAAGGCGAGGAAGATGAAGGTGTAATGTGAGACAAGGGACAGCGGTGGAAGCGAGTAGTGCGCCATAGTTCGGTAGGAGAGTGAACTATCAAACCAGGTGAGAAGTCATCATTATCGTCAACCCCTGGTGCACTGACCGCTGACTCCACACCCCACCTAATCTCAGTAGTGTCATCTGTTTTTTCTGTGTGTGTAGGTGTGCGCGCACATGAGGCGGAGAGGCGATACGTCTAATGTGATTTATCAACTCAAACGTATGGGGCAAAACGTGCTTATGGGGTAGGAAATGGGATACACGGACAGAAATAGCAACAACGACAACAACATCAATAGTACCGGGGCATTTAGGGAGAAAACAAGCATGCTATGAACCGCGACTATTCAACAGGGTCACAGCAACTCGAGTCAAGGGACAAGCAACGGCACGTTGCATTGTGTACCACAGAGATGTAGTATGGGCACAACTGCAGGACGTGATTGTGTGCTTGGAGGAGGTCGGTAGCAGGTGGAAGGATAATGAATCGGGAGATTGAGTGACCATGTGGTCATACCAGTGGGATGAATGTGTCCCCAATCTTGGACGAGCCGACGAAGTCCTGGTGTTCCATACTCCACACACTGATTGGTGTAATGTAGAAATTATAGATGTCCCTGAACGACACAGACACTAGTTATGTTCCCCTATCCTGGGATAACATTAGCAAATATGGAAGTGATTCGACCGTATCATTCGTTGTCATATTTTAGTAGCTGACCTATTGGCTTTATCCTGAATTAAGCTGTGCAGAAAATAACGATAACGAAGCTTCAACATTTAAAGTATGGTAACCTCTCGTGAATGCCGCATCAGTACAGAAGCACGAGTTTTATCAATCTGACACTGAAAATACTGAATTTGTCATCTCTTTAATCAATATCTAGACAATCTCATTAACTTCGTACCTCCCCATCTTGCTAAAAGCACCTGTGGGAAGGTCTAGCAACATGAAAATGGATTCAAAGAATGTATACACGAACTATTTTCCTGTTCCGCAAGTGGACATTATCATCATGGAATAAACCCACGACAGTCATGGTCTACTAAACCTTGACAACGCCCCCCCCCCCANCTGTCATACTTCTCTTATTCGCCTGCGAATAAGATACGGTCGATCGACAAGGACATCACACTGACTCTCAAAATGTTTTAGGGAACAGATTTTATTTACCAAGTTCTCGAACATTCGGGAAACCGTGAAAACTTTCCATTGCCTCCTCCCCTCCCCTCCCCGCAACCCTCGGAAATACACCAATTCACATGATTTAACCGTATAACGAAGACGCGGTGGCATTTGCGAAGTTTGACAACATACTCTAAATCGTGGTACTCAGGGGAAGAAATAAATTTGCACACAGCATAATACATTCCCTGCAGTTTGCGTTTGCATTTAAATTTTCACAAAACTGAGAACTAAACCTCAGCTGTTGATTTTCCCACAGGCGGACAATACGTGAATATGTCAGTCACGCTGGTCGGAGTGGACAGATACCATCATAAGTGGTAATTCATAACCTAAGATGATGAAGGCTATTTTAAAATATTCTGTCCAGGGGGTAATCTGAGAACTTATTTTATAGAATATGAACAATAACCACCAAAAAACGGGACGATTCATTATTGTAATAAAACATAAAGTGGCGAACAAGCTCGTTTGCGGTGATTCTTCTACAGACTAATAGCCTGCTTGTACGCTACTTTGTGTTTTATTACTATCGGCATTGATGGTTTATTTGAACGATTCATTATGGAGAGCACAGTTTCCTCTTAACGAATTTTAATAGAAAGAGAGTGTCAACCTATATTTTCGCTTCATCATTGTCATTTATTATTCACATGACCGTGTTATTCTGACACTTTTTGATTCGCGTGTGCACTGACAAGGGGTGGGTGGGGGGAGGGTGATTTGATTACACAGTATTTTCGATCTGTTCCCATAGCCGGAAATGAGGAGAACCGCGTCAGCTGACTGAAAGTCTTCCTGTGTTTCGAGCACATTCCGGTGATTCTGTTCCAACACACGGTCATTTGATAACAGTGGTTAGGGTTGTCCTGCAACTAGATCCGGACCGGATTCACCTGAAAGGAGCGAACTGAGCATGAGGCCGAGTTGGATGGATGATGATGGATGAGAAACCGTTTGGATTTTCCCCCCGCAAAACCAAAGAGGGGAAACGAACGATTGGGTAAAAAACGAAACACACTGGTCTCCGCTGTCTATGCACTGATCGACTGTCCCATCTCAGGGTCACGTTAGTTCACGTGTCTCTACATCAGTGCACGAGTTATCGGCGTCAACTGTAGGTAGAAAGATTCACCCTATGTTTCACAACCTTATTTAGCCAGGGATCAAACTAAGATGATCCGGGTACCATTTCAAGTTGTCCCGCCAACAATTGTGGTATACCGTTCAGGACGCTGATCTCACCAGAGTTGGCAGGTCCACGGATTGTTTAACTATCAAAGCAACTTGTGAATGATCGAGCAGCTCAGCCCTTTCTCAGCCTCCATTTGAAGCATGAGTGGACAGTAAAGTGTGTCCCTCATCAGTTCCACAAGCGTATAAATCCATGACATGTCTCGATCGTTTGCATTGCACGTACACGCACGTGTTTGTTTGGATTACATTTGGCCGAGGAAACGGTGTCTGATACCAAAGCGTGATCACAACTCACAAGCCCATCCAAGCACACCTTCCGGAATAGTTGGTGTCCGTGGTCGGGTGGATCAAACGCTTTGTGTTGAGTTTTCACTGCTCGTGAAAAACAAGTCACAGTTGTCAGTCTTTGCAAGATGGACTGGACTGAACGGACGATAACAAAACACATTTGGTCTGAAGGAACACGTCAGGTCCGAGTGTTTGGGAAATGTGCGAAGAATTTACTTGTCTTATTCCGAAGAAGCGAAATGTGAAAAATGCACAAAGCGTTTTCTTCAAACCGGATTGGTTCAGAGTCGGAAAAATGGGTCCAGGGTGTTGCCAGTGGCTACGGTGGAGTTGTGAGATAAGGGGAAAATGCTTGTGTCTTCAAACCCACATGGGTATTCATCCATACCACGCACGCTACCTCGCGTTTCCTTCCGCGCAATCAATTTTTTTTCAGTGTAGCGATGATGAACTCAGATCGGGCGAGTCGTGTAGAATTTGGAGGATGGTTGCGCTCCACAACGTTTGTCAGTGAAATTACATTTTACTCAGAATTGGTTCAGTGATATAGAAAGCTGTAAATCCATCCAACATGGATGTCTAAATGTTATATTAACTTGTCTTAATTTGAAGGCACATCTTACTAACGCAACTGTCATTGAGTGAATATGTAATCTTAAAGAATGCACTTATTTACTACTTTCGTAGTGTGATCACCAGAAATGAATCAAGTTTACTGGGCTCAAATAAAATTGTTTTCTAACTGAAACACACCACAGCTTCGATCTCCAAACTTTTATATCTTTTCGGATGTCTAGCATAATGGAAAAATATCATAACTGCATCGCAAAACATCCCCGAGGAAGAAGAACCGAAGGTTCAGCGAGTCTGGTAAAGTGAATCGATGGATGTGCTAAGAGCGAAGGATAGATCTTCGAACCTTTCTTATGACCGCTAACGAGCGTTACTAATTTAGTGACCAAATGAAAATCTGTTCTTTTATAATGGATGACCAAATCTCATTCACAAGTTATTCGTTTTACAGGGTTCGATCGGCTCAGTATCCTGCTAACCGTCTTAATCGTGAATAAAACAAGGTTGGCTATGAATCATTGGTTTACCTGCTAACGATAAATAGGGCGTACAAAAGACCACCACTGGGTTATTACGTTTGAATGCGTAAAAGAATTATTCACTAACTTTATCACAATCATCATTAATGTGGCGGCATCACGAATCATTGTATAAAAGAGCCATCGAGAGGAGGGTTTCTGTCATAACTTGTGAGTCACTTTCTCCCCAATGAGTTTATTTTTTCCGTTCACTCATCAAACAGGAATACAGTAGTGAGACTTCTTCTACTCCGAACTGAACTATGGATTTTAGGACACAAGCATTTTCCCCTTATCTCACAACTCCACCGTAGCCACTGGCAACACCCTGGACCCATTTTTCCGACTCTGAACCAATCCGGTTTGAAGAAAACGCTTTGTGCATTTTTCACATTTCGCTTCTTCGGAATAAGACAAGTAAATTCTTCGCACATTTCCCAAACACTCGGACCTGACGTGTTCCTTCAGACCAAATGTGTTTTGTTATCGTCCGTTCAGTCCAGTCCATCTTGCAAAGACTGACAACTGTGACTTGTTTTTCACGAGCAGTGAAAACTCAACACAAAGCGTTTGATCCACCCGACCACGGACACCAACTATTCCGGAAGGTGTGCTTGGATGGGCTTGTGAGTTGTGATCACGCTTTGGTATCAGACAGTTTCCTTGGCTAAAAGTGCCAGATGAACCACAGCTGAAAATTCAACTCTGCCATGTGTTTTTGACTTAGCGAATCACCTGACCCATTTTAAGTATGTTATAATCTGAACGACAATTTTGACTAGTGAACCCGTAAACAAAACATATTGTTCAGCTATATGGGAAATGAAAACTATAGGGATTTTTTAAAGTATGATTTATGTATGTATGTATGTTTGTCTAATTTTTGCGAATCAGTAAGTTGCACGAGCGAATTGGTTCACCGTTTAGCACTTGACTGTTGCTCAAGTGCACGAGCTTGTATTCATTTGCTCAATGCATTATGTTTCATTTTTATTCAAGTCATGTACGAAACAGCCTCCCATAATAACACAGATCTGCGGGTGAATTTCAGCCAGCACCTCCTGTGTTGACTGTCATCTGAATAGATAAAATACACCGATGCATCGTTTCAAACAAGTGCGAAATACTCCTCTGCATACACGCAAGTTATTGTAAGTCAGCCGGGAACAATCCACTTTGTATTGCAGACAAGTTATGATGAATTAGCCAGTAAAGTCATCTGTATTCGTGTGATTCCATGGCAGTAATGATTCACAAACAAATTTTACCGGGCGATTATTTGCTGAGCCGCATTTTTCAATGACAACTCGCGTTGACAATATGAAATGAACTCACGTTATTTGTGCTGACGTTAAACAAACACAAATTGTTGATCGTAGGTCTAGTTCAAATTCGGGATAACTATTTATTTTTCATGGCATCTATTCCAGGTGCTGCGGTTTTCCCGGCTACCGATATCTCGGAGATTCCATGTCGTGTTTGTGGAGCCAAATCGTCCGGATTTCATTTTGGCGCCATCACATGTGAGGGATGCAAGGTGAGCTATCTAATCGAAACCAATGCAGTTTTTGGCACAGAGATGTTCTTCTTGCAAAACAGATCGGAGTGGAAGGCGGTTTCACCAAAGCCACAGTTTGCACGCATAATTTCGTTGCTCGAGGGCGTAATTTCATTTTTACAGGTGAAATCGATATTTTTGGCTTTTACACTTAGCATGGCTATCACCAACATCCGAGTGCGAATAAATCAGTATCGTTACGATCCACGTAGACGATGAAAGAGTCGTAATAGTAAAATTTTCTGACCTAATCGTACCCTTTGCACATCAAGGTTCCAGTGGATACGAATGAGTGGATACTGTTGCTGGACTGATTTTGACTGAGTTGTCTCCTGCCGAGTCATGTGTTTAGAAGAGACTGGCAAACAAATTCGCAATGATGTCGACATTTTCTCATGCTGTACGCCTACAATTATCAGTGTTTCTCTAAAATCGCCTCCTACGATAGACTTGAAAGGGTCACTATCTGGAATAGACAGCAATTTCGGACCGCTTTTCCACTGTGAGGGTCATAGTGGTTTCGATTTCATCTCCGCAGTTTTGACATTTCAGTGGACCCGCGGAGAAAAGAAAACAGGTGAACCATATTCAATACGAAATTTGCTCACTGCAGCGATTCGGTTCCAATTTTTCATACTAACTCTATAGATACTGCGATTCATTTCGCGCCATGTACGGCAGGTTGATTCACGCAACACATTACTTACCCATCAAGTAGGCGCCCGAAGGGAAAAGCTTATCCATAGTGAAGTGCTTAGTACTAAAATCAAAAATTGCAATAGGTGGATGGGGATGCCTCGCAGTTGAGCGAATTCGATCAAGCATTGCAGCAAAAATTGAGAACGCTCAAACCGCAGACGTGCACCTTGATTTTTTCTCGTTTGCAGATTTTTCTTGAAGCTAACGTATAAACAAAGTCCAAAGAGAAACTTCGTCCTTGTTGAAACATGGGAAGATCTGAACATATAACCAGACATCTCTGAGCGTGAACAGTTGCTACGATTGAGGCAGACAGCAAAAGTAAACATATCTCTTCAGATCAGTATGACTGTAGTATGATAATTATTGGACGAGAAAAAAATTTCTAGTCAGACCAGCTACCGTGAAGCAGTATGTCGCCCACACGCATGCAGTGGGATTAAACGTCTAATCAAGTACAAATTACAAAAGCCTCCATTTCCATGGACTGTGGGAGTTAAAAGTTTACACTGTTTTTCACTAAGAGACAAATAGTGTGCTGGAACTTACCGCGGTAAAACAATCACAAAAGACAACGGAAGACTGGTGATCCCATGGTATAACAACAGTTATAAATAAAAACCTCATTGAAAATTTATGCGCAAGTCTAGCCAACTGTTTCCCGTTGTTATTCGGTCAAATTTTATCCATCCGGTTCGGTTACCTATCTTATTCTAGTCTCTCTCGCCACAAGATAAAGAGACCACGGTGATGGAAAACAAAAGAATTTTACAATAACTAATCAGACAAAATGGACGTTGCACCTGTACGATTGGATTTGATAAGAACCCCATATCCCCACGTTCGTATTGATAATTCTTATTCCATATTTCCCTTCCATTTCGTTCCCCGCCTCCAGGGTTTCTTTAGACGAACTATAAACGAACGGGAAAGTCAGCGTTACACATGTCGGAACGGCGGGAATTGTGCAGTGACCGGGGCTACTCGAAATAATTGCAAAAGTTGCCGTTATCGTCGTTGCTTGGCTGTGGGCATGTCCAAAGACGGTGAGTGTGATTCGCTTTTGCCATTTCGTGGTATGTTATGGGCTTTTCCGTATTTGTACGCATGAGTGGAAGCTCGGTCAGATTCGGGGAAGCTTCCGACGGTAAGTTTAAACAAGGCCGATGCAACTATGAATATGGTTCAGTTGTTGAAAACTGACCCTGATATCGGTGAATTAGCATGGGCTAAACCAATAAAAGGTTTAATCAATCGATCTAGTCATAAGCTCGAAGAAGCTCAAGAGTAAAGTCTTCAAATAACACTCTCAAAAGACTGAGGTACGAGTTCCAGCAGGGAATCGAAGATACGGCACACTATTGATAAATTCCAACAGGAATGCAACACCTGTCTGATGCACTTTGTCAGTCATTGCTATAAGTGAAAATATAACAAGTAGATGGGGGTTCAACAAACTGAAGATCGCAGTCAAATGCTGTGAGTTAATGAGTTGGATGATCAGCAGACAGTTGCCAAGGCAGTTCAGATAAGAAAACTAAAGTGTTGATGATATTGTGTAATAATGGCTTTTATTGGATCACTTGTGAAGACACTTATGCCTACATTGTGGTCATAAAGTCTCTCCGTTAAGCTGGGTAGAAATGCCATACGCCACAATGATAATCGGTAAATGAAACTCAGTCATAGGAAACCTTTTCCTTTCATGTGTTGTTCGACTCGAATAGGGTGCTGCAGAATTATGATAGATGTTTTGTACGGGATGCTAAAAGGTAAAAATTGCATCTAGTTGTGAAATGGGATAGATCGGACGACTAGGTCCGTTATGGACAGAAGTCTTATGACATAAGGTAGCTCTGTAGTTAGAATAATCATGGAAATAAGAGAAAGATGGTTCATTACTGCAGCACCGTGGTGAAGAGCAGTGAAACTCTTCTTAGGTTGCTCAGGGACAATCGCAGATAACAGTAAAGTATGACCGGACAAATGCACTAATAGACAAAAGAATGCATTGTTGGATGTTATACTCGAGATATTCTCCATTTGGCAATTTGGCAGGACAAACGATAAGGTTCAAAACCAACGGTTTTTGAATAAAAAATCACCACTACGGTGAATTTTAGGAATTCAGTGGTATGTGCATGTTCAGGTTATGAGAACAGATTTGATCGTGCAGGCCTACATCGTTTGATAATCATTTGATTGTTGGCCAATCCCCAGCACACATCATCTGACTACAAGTTACAACGAAATTCCTTATAGTTTAATGCAATAAGTATAAGGGATAAATAAGAGCTCGCGAAGTCAATCGGTCGCATCAAATTGTGTATTTGTCTGTAATGTCAGTTCAATATGATTTCACCGTAAACTCCTTATACGAAATTTGTTATTGCAAAGCTATGAACACTGTTCTATCAACTTAGAAACGCATATCTATTAAACGTGTGACTGATTAAATTCAGGAGAATAAGATTTTGAGTGTTATACTATATTACTGGGCTATGGGAGCTCACTCAGTACGGCATACGACAATCATCTATCACAGCCAATGACCGTCGTCACTCAAAAGATATCTACGAAAGGGATAAAGCTACCTGAAATGAACGCAAAATGCTACTGTTGAGACCAGTAAGTTCTTAGTGTGCCAGGCGAAGGTTGATGTGGTAAATTTCATGTGTTTATTCCAGAAACAGGGGTTAACTCATTCTGCCTAGTCAACACTTGCCTGCACGTGTTCATACGTAATGCAGTCATGAAATTTAAAATAACTGGATGTGTATGGCGAAGAAACAGTAGAGCGATAAAAGTACTGTACTCACTCCAGTGTACTTCACACACCTAACTTGGTTCAAAAACGGGTACGGTGATCATCCCACGTTCGTACTTCGGTATGGAAATCAACAACCGTGTTAAGTCGGTGATCGACAGATTAGTAAAATCTACCGTCAATTCGCCATGAGGTCAGTGTTCGTGTGCTTACGTCAACCAATGATCTTCGAGGAACAAAGCCACCAAAGTGTCTCAGTACAATTGAGTGTCAACCACGGCGTGTCGGCAGAGGCTTACTGACATCGAGAAATTCAGAATTGATGCCCTTTGTGGGATCAATTTCTGCATATATGAGATAACCTGACAGTTTAGTAGGTCCAGATCCCGTGGTACGATAGGTCATGCCGGACCACCTCCAAACCAGTCAGAAACGGATTGGGCGCCAGAAAAAGCTCTAGAGGAAAAATAAGTGATGATCGCTCCGCCTGACCTCAAATTCCGTGAGTCATGTATCAAAGATAAAAACGACACTTGAGTTGATCGTTTCGGTTTGAGCGATGTGAAGAAAACTCCAAACGGCCCCCTGGATGAAATACAACGTGAGAAGACGAATAGCGTGGCAAACTTTCTAAACATAAAAACGTTCACTGGGGATAGAAACTCATGCAGCTGAATAAACGTGTGGAATTCGGTCTACTTTCTAGAGAAGAAAAGGCATTTAATTTGGATGTGTCAGAAACGTGCTACTACTATCGTAATAATCACTAATCTTGTAAGCGGATTAAAGACAGAAACTCCTAAATGGTATGAGTTATCTTCGTGAAAAATAGCCCAACCAAACGCGTTAAACTATATGACTGTCTGTGTGACTCCATCTTGTCCGATGCGTCACATCCCTTACATACAGCCCTATTTAGCTCCATTTCAACTTCTGTAATTTTAGACCTTTATATACTTGTACCACTGCTTTTCACAACTCCGTTGTATCTCACCTTTCACGTTTGTTGGTTTCTAGGGAGCGAATATCAAACGAACTTATACACAGTCTAATGTAAATTTTCACTTTGAAATTTTCTTCATATTTTTACGCGTTCTCCGTGTCCTATTCATTATCATCTAAGTAATTATTTGTCACATCTTTAAGCTCATTTTTAATAGCGCGCATACCAAAGCAAAAGCGATAACATTCTTTTCATTGGAAATTCTATCCAAAGTGAATAAATAAAGTGCACTCTTGACTTGACTTGACTTGGGGTGTGAGATTCCGAGGTATCCATTTGTAAGTTGAAGAGGTACTATATGTCCGTAATGACACTCAATCGTCATTCGGAGGTCAATTTACAGTAGAATAAAGTCGCAGTTCATAACAAGTATGTGACAAAATGCGGTTTATTATTGTTTCGCGGCATCAGAACAGTGGTGTCGTTTGCGTGCAGCCCAGACTTGAACTCAGTAAAAACAGTTAGTCTATTCCTACCCGAAAGATGTGTCAACAGGTAAAAGTTTACACCACAAAACACAAATTGCATGCATTCGATCAATCATAGAATGGAATAAAATCGACGATGATCTTATTTGAAATCTCTTTCAGAGTATGTTTCGAAGATGTGTTGAAGTTTTCAAGACAGAATGGCTAATGCAGTCGGTTTTAAACTGGCTTCAGTCGGCAGAGTCTGGTGTGTGTCTGTGTGAGAGAGAAGGGGGGCGGGGTGAATGGATGGGTGAAATACTTCTGTCGCGGTCATAATTTTTGTTTTGGTAACACATTTTCATTAAAATGAAAGATAATTTGACGAAATTTTCTACATCGGCTTTTAATATGGTAGATTATCAAAAATCCTAAAAATTAGTGGTTAGGTGCTTTTGTAACAGGATGTATCTACCTGGTAGCAGTTGACCATTTACGATACATTGCAATGTTTGCGGAAAATTCACGTTCTAACAGAGTGGCTCCAATTCTTAATTTTCACCGAGACCAGAATTGCACAAATGGGCTCTGAATGCATGAAGATCGGGACGGATGCCTTGGCAAAAAGCCCACCTAAAGTATAGCCTCCACAAAAACAACAAAATAACCTTTGTTTTAGTCTTCTGTTTGTCATAGAAAACTGACGGCTATCTCGGAGAAATGGCAAGTTGCAACACATGCGAATGAAGACTGACGGAGTATACATAGCATTCACAAAAATCAGATCAGCTAATTATATAACTTTATACTTTGGGAATGCTGAGGGCAGTTCTAAGCGATTGGATAGATTTTTTGCACGATTTTTCTGCACGATGTTGTCCATTTTCTCTGTTGTTGTTTGTAGTGTTACTTTCACCCTTCTTCACCGTTGGACTGGCACAGACGAGAGTGGTCATTTCTCTGTCTTAGTTAGTCATTTCTGGGGTCACGACGGCAAACATGACTGTGAATCCGGATCCATGATAATGCAACACAAGTTTCGCACATTGAACGTTTAACATTCCTACGTATTTACCTCTGCAACCTGCTTTATCAATACTGAAGTTAATAAAATACGCATGCTTAAGTATGGCATTGACCAAAGATAAATAGACTTTTATGGCTTCATTATTATTCCCGACATTGGTCGCGAAGAACTTACTTTCGAAATTTTGATCACCATAACCCGAGTTCTTCTTCTTCCTTTCACATTCATAAACCATATGAGGGATTATGCATATTGAGCCCCCTTTATTTACCACTTGTCCCATATCCCGCGCATATCATTATTTCAAAAACAGGAAGTCGAATCGGACGTCAACCAAATGCAGTCAAACATCGATGTGCGATTGAGATAGAACAACTTCGCTCGGCCGTTTCCTGTGCGGTATCCTGCCCGAACAAATCTCCACTGAAAAGTTACATACCTAGTCCACCGTTCTCTTTGTCCAACACGCGACTATCTTTGGATGATCCCAGTCGCGCACTGATGCTAAGCTATAATAATAATGTCCGATTAGAGCATCCGCCCATGTCACATTCGTATCCCTCACATATGGTTCCCAACGCAAACGTGGTCTACTTTCGTCCGACATTATCCGAATTCCATAGCCAGTCTGACATCACAGAACCTGCTCTGTTCACGCCCGAGTTACACAGTCCCAGATCAACACGTCTCTCAGCCCCATACACACCAACGGCCATAACGGCCAGTCAATCCGATCAATCCCATATTCCAGAGCTTCATTCAGGTTGCAGTCTGAGACCACAACCGATGGACGAGACTAGTGAACCAGATCAAATATCTATGCACCGACTAGGATATCCATCCACTCGTACAGATGAACCATTGACCTCGCAATTGTCGCAACATCAATTAGTATCAACACAACAAGCATTGGTCAGTTCACACCCTTATACATCAAGTGTAGAAGCCGTCTCGGATGACGGGATCGGAAAGATGCCTGAGAAACGTGAGGACGCTCTGATGCCACCGGATTTACATAAATACAACTTCGATCCGGGAGATTACAACAGACTAACAGACCCCATTGATCTATACAGTTCCCAGTCTCCATCTACATCGCTGGGTCCGGCTATAGGATTGTTACAATTATCTCAAGCAGCGCAATACTTCAGTCAACAGGAACAAGCCGAAAGAACACAACAGGATGGCCCCACTACCGAAAAGACCGAGTCTTCAACACGATCTACACAATATCCCGGTACAGAACAGTATCAGTTGCATTTGGCATCGTCCACCCTAGACTCAGATGACATCAAACAAGAGGATTATGATG
>UZAN01040665.1:43693-59750 GCA_900618425.1 Echinostoma caproni
TGGCGTTTAAGGGATTTGCGCGCTTTGTCGTATCTTGAATCCGATTGAATGGCTTTGCGAGCGTCCATCAGGGCAACCGAGGTTGAGGAGATCCATCGTTTTTGCTTTGATCGTGCGCCAGAGTTCGCCGTTGTTTTGATTGAAATTTGGATCGCTTCCTTGATTGCCGGCCTGTGTTCACTGAGTCCTCCGACTGATGGTTGAGTTAAGAGGCGATCTGATAGTTCCGCTTCGAAGGCCGATTTGCAACTGTCGGTGATAGTGTATTGTGTGCACCCGTTTTCGGCGGCTTTTCTGTGGTTGTTTATCAGGCGTAGGGAGAATCTCACTCGTAGCAGAGCATGGTCCGTGTCTACGGGTGTTCACCAGCAGGAGCGGCAGTCTTCAAAGGATCCTCTCCAGCGGTGGCTGATGGCGATATGGTCGATTTGAGTCCAGCGTTGTGAAGAAGTTGGTGGTCTACATGTAGGGGCGGTGCCGTTTTTTGTGCGAGAAGTTCGTGCTTGACAGAAACAGTCCGTGGTCAGCAAAAAGCTGGAGTAGGCGTTCTCCGTTGTCAGTTTTGTTGGCTGGGATTGCTTGTTGACCGATCTGGTAGAGTATACGGACATTGAGTGCGGCTAAGTGAAGAGGGGATTTTGGTTTCACAAATCTAGCAGCCTCTGAGTGGTTGACCTTATTAGTTGAACGCTGATTGATATGCGATGGGTCTCGTAAGCAGGAGGCACCTGGGAATATTCGGGATTGAGAAGGACTAGACAGATGGGAAAGATGGTTTTCCAAATGGGTACCGAAGGGCTCGGCATACTTCGCGGCAGCCCACACCGACGACCAGTCTGAATTAATTCTATCTTCCCCTGGAACTTGGTCTCAACGTTCCCATCTTCTTTCTGCTCATTTATCCAAACGGGCAACCAAAATCGATGCATGGTTAATGGTTGTGAAAACCGAAACGGAACAGATCAGAATAGTATCAATCGAAATTTAAAATCTCCGGGTTTAACTGGATACCGGTGTAGCCATCTAATGATGGCATCATTATCCAGTCCGCTGCGTAGTTAGACGATGCGGGAGGGAGAGAGGATACCCCTAGGTCACACCTGAGTTCAGTGAGAATTCCGATGAGTCTTTGCCCATGCTGCTGAATAATAGGCCCCTGAGAGGTTTTCTGGATTTTCGGGATTTCATCTTTTATGATTGACCGAACGGAATACGAAATGCAAGACTATGAAGAAGGCCTTATTTGGCTGTCGGAACCTATAATGGTAGTTCTTAAGCGATTAGGAGTGTGAAGGTTCGGTTGACAAACCCCATTTCGCAACGTAAACCTCTGACTTGGTCGAGAGCAAACACCCCTTTCAGATATGGAACGGTTCAGAAGAACAATAGATAAGACTATGATCTTGTCGTTGGTCCAAACTGCTTACACTTCCCATAGAAATCGGAAAAAACCATCCAATCTGTGGGAAATACTTCGGTGTTCCTGATCAATAGGAAGAGGATTCACTATAGCAGAGGCAAGCTCGGCACACTTCTACCGGGATTACATGCTCTTTAGTTTATCAACTGCTGCGACAATGCCTGGTCTGTTAGGTGCCTCACAATCTACTTTGAACGGACCTGATTGGGGATCTCCGATTTGAACGCTTGTGTACGATGTAAGTCGGTTTAACAGTTTACTAAAATGTTCGAACCATCGCTGAATCTTGACTTTCCGGTTGGGAATAAGTTGACCACCTGCGCTGAAGCGACGAGACTGGTGCCAGTTAGTGTCCACCAGATAAGGTGTGAATTGGACAAAAACGCACTTGTACAATGCCGTACACTGTTTGCAGTTTCCATATCCTTAATCGAAGGAATTGCTTTTTGGGGACAAACTGTAAAACTGGTTGGACGATAGCCGGTAATTTAAACACCGGTACTTAGTGGAAAAGCAAATGATTATGTCAGATACCAAATGAGCAGAAAGTGACGAGTTTGAACCTTGATCCTCACAAGCCAAGCTATCAGCGAAAATGGTCTAGACCGTTCAACTATTGTACTCATATATTGTATTTCAATGAAATCGTTCCCCTTTCAAAATTGGTCCAACCGCTGTCCACCTTACATATTAGAACAAATTTTGTATGCATTGCGAGTTCGGCAGCAATAAGAGAAGTTCGCTTCACTGTATTTCGCTATACGATGACGATGTGATAAACCGCATTTACGTTTGAAACTGTCAACTGTTGGCATGAGAACGGTTCTATTGGTTATGTGGATAAAAATCAAATTGCGTGATGCATCGGATTTTAAAAAAATCCAACATCTATACACATTCCCCGGACGGATAGGCTATCGAAATTGGAGTAGGTACAGCGATTCATTGACCATGAGCAGCTAACCACATGTGGGATGTCACGTGATTCGCCTATACCAAAATGGAAGCAACAAAAACCGAAAAAAATTCAGTCGAGCATTCACACCTCTAAAACAGCTTGTATTCTACACGATTCGCAAGCGTTTCATTTCAACCAACTGTAAGGAAAAGAAACAACACGCGCAAGTGATACGTGACACTTGGAGCACAACGGTACACGCAAAACGACACGCGCATGCCTTATAGAGCAGTTCGCTCAAGATCATTCGAGTATCGTCCGACAACTGAGGATTCCGGTAGCTCTGCAGCTTAAGTTAACCAATGTGTTGAAATAAAGCAGCACTGCATAAACTTACCGTAAATGAAGGATTACCCGGTTGAATTTTCAATTCCGCAAGAATCCAAATGTTATTTGTAGTTTTCATGGACAAGTAGTGCATATCCTGTCCGTCAACGTTGCGCTTAGCCACAGTAAATATGTTAGCCTGCTGTAAATGACGACTGCAAGCATCTGTGACAGTAGATCACAAAAAGGAGTTTAGGACGGAGGGTGTGGGTGGTCGAGAGAGAGTGAGGCACAAACCGAAAAGTAACAAGCAAATCAGACACTGATGGCATTTGGTAAAACATCAGTTCACAGGAAAAAAACTGATTGGTTTGACAGTGTCATGCGGCAAGCCGTGGTAGAATAGCACAAACCATGCGGTTTTCCTTAGTCTCTCTGCCATTACAGTACACGAGATGATTCAATTCAATGAGCTAACCGTGAAATCCGTATGCAATTTGGTGACCATGATCATCGGACATAATGTCTAATGGGCAGACGTGTGCTAGAAAAATAGAATCAATTCAGGTAGCTCATTGAAAGTATTTTGACACCGTAATCAATTTCACACCAGTACACATGCACGCATGATAGGAGCTGGGGCTGAAACATTTGGACTAGATTCAATCATTCCTTGTTTGCACTTATTGTTAGCCACATTTAACGTTATGTAACGGCATGATTACGAATAACTAGAAACGAGCTTGTTCGCGACGTTGTTGTTCTCAATGTGTTCTGTGGGACTAATGAAACGTTTTAAAGTATTTTAGTTGTCTAGATACCGCATGATATGAGCATCCATGCAGTCTACGTAAACAGTGATGATCGACCCTAGGTGACCAATCAAGGTAAAAATTCTAAGTTTGGTTTGAGATTGCTTACCTGATTTATGCACTTTTAGTGAGAAATAAAATACACGGACAAAAAGCTGCAGATTAAAAACTTTCATACAAATCATTGCAAGAGGGGTAAATCCCATAGTCACGGCCACTTGATGTTCAGTTGTGAAAACCGGCAATTTAAGGCGTACAACACGGTGCATCGAAGTAGATGAAACACCAACAAGATAAGCGTAGTCCTAAACCGGATGAACGGCAAATTTTTATCGCTCGAGTTGAGTGCCAGTGACAGGGTTACAAAATCGGCTCCCAGTCACAACCATTTAATCCGTCGGATCGAAATACATTCAACCATTGTAACACGGAATTTAGGGTACAGGATTGAAGCTTCGATCAAATTTATGAACTGATTATGACATGAACTTCAAACACCGACAAAAGTGGATTTCATTCCCTGTGGTTTTGTGCACACCGCTCCGCTACCTTGCGGGTCAGGCTTTGGCTAGTCAAAGGCTCCGGTCGTGGATTCCCCAAGAAAATTGACCTTGGTTTGATAACCTGGTAGTATTCCGCCCACAAACAAATCACAGAACGTTTTTCTCTTTTACAAAGATTATTATACCGTGATTTGTTTGGCACACAGTCTAGCCTCAGAGGTGTGTGGCATACATGTGGTGACCCACAAAAATGTTGATGTATCAGGCTTACAAGGATCAATCTACTGTTCGAGTATCGAAACCGACAGCCAGGAACTTGAAGCGCGGAACAATATAAGATAGTAGTAGGATGTGTATTATTAAACTGGACAACAGTCGGGTTGTCTGCCACGATACAAGAGACGACAGCTTAACTCATTCCATTACTGCATACAAGTCGACGGCTCAACCGTGGAGTGGATACCAAAAATGGTGACCAAACTTGAATATAGTAATAAAATCGCAATGACTTGCATAAGGCCCATAATAAACAACCTACTGCTCAAAAGCAATTTTCATTACACACCACTGTGTAATGAACAGTAACGGGCAACCCCCAAAGCCTCGAAGACAACGAAAACCTAAGCCCTGTGATTTAGAATGGCGAGCAACCATACGCAAGTCAAACAAAACAACAGCCATGTGTATATTCCTGATGTTTCAGTAAACCGGAATCTCTAGTTGACCTTTCACTGTGCGGATGCAAGCATAATCAACCACTNACAACCCCCCCCCCCCCCCCCCAGAGCCGGAGTTGTTGTGCTTGCATTAGCATCATCGTGTGTCTGTCTGCACGCACAGCTGTATACGACACTTGATCGATAAGAAACAGACAACAAAATCCACCTACGGAATTTTTGACGGTCATATAGAATCTTGTCAGAATCGATATGCCGTTGACAAAAGTGTCCCATGCTTTCCGAAATGCAATGACAAAGAAATTGACAGCCATGGTCAACTGAACCGATTTTCGGAAAGAGGAGGACAAGTGGTCACAATCAATTACTGTTTGGACAAAAGCCCTTGGAATTAATGCAAATGACAAAGAAAATGGGCAAATAAATAGAACATCAGATAAAAAATCGAGAACAGTAATTGACCGGTTACCGGAGCAAACATATGATATGACTTGCCAAAAAGTGCAACCAGGAAGGCATTACAATGCACGCATATAGCGTTTGACACAGTGAAACGAGAAACATCGCCCAAATTAAAGCATTCTATTATGCTAAGTTGATTGCGCTTTCTAGGCATACAGANCATACAGACCGGAGGTTCTAGGACCTACGCAACATACCCCATAATACATTCTGTGCTGACTTATCTGTGAGATAGTCAGTCTCAAAAGAAAATCTTTGTTATGGTCTTTGAAATAATAATTCTAACAACTTCACTTCTATTTTATTGTCTTTAACAGTGTACAGTCCGCAGCACTGAGCCGAAATATCAAACTTAAAGAGTGTGCTGTGATTGTGATGGAACATGGAATATAGGGGTCGCGAATTACCTGCCGTCAGATTGACTTGATTTAATGTGAACTGCTGTTCACTTTCACTGGGAATATCCTTCCAGGTAGCCAGGAACACTCGTTTCTCCATTTCTCCATCTTCCACGAACAACACTTGCATAGGCACCATAGTGGCGAAGTAGAACACGTCCACGTTGTTCTTGACAGCAATCTATTGTAGGCGAAAAAGGGAAAATATAAAGGTGAAGAAAATACAGCAAGTGACGAGGGTGATTGGACATGCAGTTACATATCTGTGCAACTACGACCGGTTTAAAAAGGTTTTTTAGCTCACCTACTGCCGGTGAGTTAACCGGCTCTTGACTTATTAACTCGGCTATGACTCCACATTGGTTTTAGCCCACTCACTCGTATCACAAGAAGCTAGCAGGGATGGGAACGAAGTCTCACCCGACCTCTGAGAAACTAGCGCTTTTTGAAGGCTTCTAGATGTGCTAAATGCATTTACTGTGGCATGAACCTGACCACAACCTGTGCAGATACCGTGTACCTCGTGTACCGATCTGAGTGTTTGTGCGTTTCCGTTAAGGGAGGAAGATAAACGCAGACTGTACTGCATGCGGCTGGTGAGACAACCAGATAATTATTGCTGAGGATAAGTGGACAAAAATAACTAAGCAATTATTTTCAACCACCAACGCAGATGCTTGGATTCCAAAGATTTCGATGTTTCGGATATGTTTTGCGCATTTCATCGGATAGGCTTTCGCGACAGGCGGTTTGCCAAGGTATGAAGTGAGTGGAAAAACTGCGAAGAGTAGTCAAAATCAGAGGTGGGTGTGAGAATGTGAAAGTCCTGAGCAGGGGACTTGTCAATAAAGGTCTCGCTAGACTTCCTAGATGCAGACGTCAGGATCAGTCTAATGGATTATTAGAAACACTGGGTGATATGGCTATGTCGTGAACAGTTGCGGTTGCACACCTATCAACTTTCTATGCAGACCTTCGATTTCTTTCTGTACCCTTATGTAAATACGGCTTGCGATTTTAAAAACCTTTCTTTTAATTATACCTCCGTGGTCGACCAAATGGACAACCAAAACCGTTGCATGATAGTGTATGTTTATGCAGGTGGAAAGAATGAATAATACAAGGAAAAAGAAAAAACTGCGTTTGAGTTGATACGTTACCGAGTACAAGTATACTTCTATTAGGACGAACACTGCGGACTGTCACTCAATTTTTAGTGCGAAACTCACTTGCAATTGCATAAGCGGGTCCATTTTTGCTACCGGACCATTAGTGGCAAGCGGCAAGACCACTGTCAATGGTTGTCGAGGTTGGAGTGGGGCGGCGATATTTAAGGGTTTTGCTGGAGTCAAACCGAAGCTGTTCCGGTTGAACTGAATCGCGAAATCGGTCATAGCACTCAACGCGTGGTTCACAAATACCAATTTCATATTCAATTGACCGTTGGCTGTTTGCCGATAGAACGCGCCCTGAATCTCCAAACCCTTGCCACGACTGGCCTCTAGCCAGGTGGTCGGAGTTGGATCGGGAATCCCGGAACTAGAATCAGTTCCGGTCGGATCGAGGCCACCGAATAGGTCCGCCAGCGCGTCTGCGGTGGACAGGGTACCTGAATCAGGTTAAAACAATGAGAACCAGCTAACTTGAATTCGATAATGTAGGATAATTGATATTTAAAAATGGTTATTAGGGAATGATCTTATTAAATGAACCTGTCTAAACCTCAAACTCCCGTTAACTGGTCAAGTGACTGAGATCATCTGGTGATCAAGCATACTGTGCATAAGCGGTCAAGGAGGTGAAGTCGGAGGAACCGAATTGCTTACACGATGTTGCATTTCAACCGAAACAGGTAAGAAACACATAAGGACTTCTGCGCACGAATCCAGTTCACCCTCACGCAACAAGCACACAAACAAACCGGATGGAGTATGGACAAAATCCAATGGGGAAAAGGTTGTTAACCAATATTTATTGAATATAGCAAAATAAGAAACACGATCTGAAAGAAAAGCGGAAAAGCAACCAGCAACAGATAAGGGTTAAGTGTATTGACGATGGTTTACTCTTTTGCTGTAAATCACTTCGTGTGTCATAAAAAAATCACTTTCGTATTTTAGGAAAGGATTTGCTGACTCGTGCCAATTATGTGGGAATCAAAAATATCACATAGACATTTACCAATGGCGGGTGCTCGGTCACCAACAGCACCGCTGCCAGACGGGATCAGATCATCCAAACCATCGCCCAGCAGATCGGGGACGACAGTGGTTAGTGGGCCTCCGGTTAGCAGAGAGCCCGAGTATTGTGACTGGGGTGCATCATATGCGGTCGGTTTCCCACCCAGATCAATATCCAACAAATCACCAATCAGCGTTTCCTAGAAAATGAAGAATTGCCAATCAGAGAAGGTTATGACGCAATCATCAAATGCGCTGTATGCAGTGGGAAAATTGCTATTTAACTACTTCAAAGAAAACAATGCACCAGAGGTGGGTAACCTACTGTTCCGTGGAGGACTCATAAGTGAATGTAGCAGATTCCATTTCACGGACGGGAATGTTTACTGAAAGGTGAGCACATCTGAATTTCAAATGATCATATTACGCAAAGTAATACACTAGAAAGTGCGAACCATAAGCAAAGAAAATACTGAACTGTTGATGAAACACTGAAACGATACAAGTTCCGAATACTGTCAGTGTCATTAACTTACTGCACAACCCTGCATAATTACAAATGTTTAGGGACACTACAGAATGATCAAACACTATAGTCACAACCGAAACGATACATATTTGTAAGCAAGTAGCAGAAAAGTGGCTAAGACTTCAAACCATTGCGCACCCCGCGACTCCTGCTCCAACACTCGTTTGGTGGTAAGCATAACACTCGACTTAGAGCTTTTGGTAAATCTGTTGGAGTGTAGGCTTGTTCACTGAACAGAACCATAACTTATTTTTCATCAGATGACCCCGTTTCCTTAATGAAAGTGGTTTATTGATGGAAGTGTGCAACTTAATTGTTCACACTATTGAACTGAGGGGCTGAACATGACTCCGCTTTAGAGTGATCTTGAGTGCGAGGGAGTAACTAACCATTAAATCGAACTGAGCAAAATACGATTGCACTTCAACCGAATGATTTTTCCGATTGTTATTCATTAAAAAAACTGTCTTTTAGGTAAAAATGTAATAAATCTCGTCTACCTGAGTGGGGATCACCGTTGGTGCTGTCGTTCCTGAGACGACGACATCTTTGCCCGTACCAGCTTCACCAGCTGCTCCCATGTGACCTACACGGGCGGGTAACTGGCGACGTGCAACGTGACGGCCTTCAACAAACGAACTTGGTGGTCGGTGATAGACGCTAGCCAGGCTGGCCAAATGACAGATCAATTCGTCTAACAAAGTCGGTTCTAACATATCTGTCTCCTCCGAAATTAGAGGTTTCTCAGCCAGGACAACTTCTTTTGCAGCACCTGGATCTGTAGATAGTAGACGCCAGTAAATGTAACCACGATCACGTAAGTCCGGATTGTCTGATTCTTGCGTAGCCAGACCGAGCACAGTTTGAACTAGCTCCTGCAAGGACAAAAGAACCAAACCACATTCAAGCAAGCAAAACAGAAAATAAACCATGTATAGCTCTCGTGACATTTTTGAGGGCGGAAATTTAAGAAGGATTAAACCGTACTTAGAGGTAAAACTTCTTTCATAGAGAATTTCGTAAGCAAGTCTATTTGAGCTACTTCGGGTACCACAATGCGGCGCTTTTTTGTAAAATTGCCAAAATAATCTTCTACTAAGTAGGAATTCGGTTAAACAAACAACAGTTCAGTTTGTACAACCATTAACCAAGCACCTTCGTGCGCCGGTTTTGGCTGCTCATTTGGATGAAGAATAGCAGAAAGACAGCAACGTTGAATGTAGACAAACAGCATCAATAAGGAATGGCGGTAAATCAAGGAGGACCATCAATCTCAGTTTTGGTGTTTAGAGTAGTGGAATATAAGACAAGTGAGTTATTGCGTGAATCGGTCTTGATATCTAAGGTGCTCTGAAAGGCGGGATATCAGAATCATAACAACTGACAAGGGGAAAAAAACACGATGACCGCATTCGGATGTATAAAAACGATCTTTGTTACAGTTTGAGAGTGAATTTATTAATTGAGAAGTTAGATATTTTCATTCAACGTTCCTTTCCCTATGATTCAATAACGATAATACAGGCAATAGGAGTTTTACTTCTTAAGCTCAATTTTAAGCATGCTTATTTTACCCAAACCAGAATAATTCTGCAGTATATATGAATAAAAAATGAAGAGCAATAAGACAAGAAATTATTCCGAAGCCCTGAACGAATAAATGATTTTAAAACAAGTAGAGCATTCAACAGTGAAAATACAAATTATGCCAACTGTACAAGGTACGAAAGAGTAAAACACTACTGCACCCAATTTTTTACCTGTGTATCTGAGGGTCGCTTAAGAAACAGCTTCACAATGGCTGTCAACAATTGCAACTGCACTTGGGTATTTTCATCTTGGAATCCATCTAGGAAAGACTCCAACAATTCGTCGGCGTTGTCAATGCGCTCCGCGTATTCACCAATGATCCAAATCATTGAGGCTCGCGCTTCCGGTTCGTCCAATGTGTCCAAATTTTCACACAAAATGGAGATGATACTTTCGTATTTGTTTGGATACTTTCGGAATATGTCCTAAGATGAACGAAACGGAATAAAATTTAAAAAATGATCGATTAAACAAGCATCGCTTGTGGTACACTGGACACATCTGAAGAAACGCCAAATAGAAATAGAACACACATTTACAAATTAAAACTGATGAGGCCGTGGGGACTTTTTAACTACAGACGTTAGCAGGATGAACAGCAGACGGAGTTACGAGGACCTGCTGTTCAGTCACGAAAACTGGTAACCTATACCCCGGGACTTGTCGTGACCCACCACATAGGACCCCGATAGGTTAGGCGTGGTATTGAACCGGAGGATAGCAAAGCTGCTCACCACCTAAATATAATAACAATAACCAACAGATGATACCGAAAGGAAATGCCCTTTGTTTTTGCAACAAACAACCATCCCAACTCAGCACATCACTCAACAAACAAATGGATTGTGCTGTGAAGACCACCGGAAAAATTAGTGACTCAAACAATGATGTAAGACCTAATCTTTTTCCAAGAAAACCTTATAGTATGCTGCCTTGACTTGGAATATACCGATGATATCCCCTTGCTGGATGAAAACACAGAGTAAGTCCAGCCTGCTTTTTACCGCTTCGCGATTGAGGTATCTAGATATGGCATTTACTCTGTACCATCTAAGTGCAAAAGACTTGTTTAAGACTGATAGGATCCTATACCTTCACTCACCCTGGGTAATCAACTGGAATTAGTTGAAAGCTTTAAGCACCTAGGAAGTTCGAACGCATCTGTAAGTGATGTTGGGAGGTGACACCTGTGGTATCGCTGTGATTTACGACTCTTTCTTAAGGAAAGGGTGTACATCGCTGTGATTTGTAGTGTTCTGTTTTACGGTTGCGAGACCCGGCCCCTCTGCGTTGAGGATGCCAATCGGCTAGCTCTATTCGACAACCGATTACTTCGAAGTATTGCTCGTGTCTGGTGGGAACATCATGTGAGCAATGACGAGATTCATCGTCGTGTGTTGGGTGATGATAGTCGTTCCCTAAAAGAAGTAATCCCTCTACATCACCTCCGACGGCTCGGTCACGTTTTGCGTATGCTTACCTATCACCTGTCATTCCGCGCTCTCTTTGCACGTGCTGGATGAATCGGCAGTGGTTACATTATGACACGACGTCATTGGTCGTAGTTGGTGCAACCCGCCTTGCAGGTTGGGGCCTAAGGGATGAGGATTCTCTTCGACAAGAGATACAGACAGATACAGTTCGGAGTAGGAGTCAGTGGCACGAATGTTGTCCGGTCTGCCTGTTGTAATCCCGTAGACCACAAAAAGATAAACAAAAAATACCAAACAGTATACGGTAAAACAAACACGCAACCTAGGAATAAAACAGTATGGAATTTGCGTCCTTGCAGAGTACCAGTAGCAAACTAGAAAGTATGTTCTAAAAGCAGACAATTGATCAGATAAAGCAACCACTGGTGCATGGATAACAAATAAAAGAACTGGGAATACCCGTTTTTTACTGGACGTACCAACCCTCACACTTTATGTTCACGCGTCATCAGTTCATTCAGCTAAACATAGACTCAAGAGTCAAATGTCAAAATATATTGCTAAACTGGTTTTATTAGATAAGCTCGTTTAAACTGAGTTGATAAGGGAATTTCAACAGAGTTTATTGAGTCTCCTGTCAGTGTAAATGAACTGACATCTGACAGATTCCAATACCGGAAGGGTAGGTGTACATACGCCATCCGTGAGTTCAAGTTCATCTCTAGTGGTGGTGGTAACGTCATCAAATTATCATCACAGAGGGCGTGTTCGAATCCTACAACTACCGCCTGGCTTTACCCATTGTGTTGTATGCCAGTCCTTTGATTAGCCGCTTACCCTTCCTGAAAATTGTATCTTTTTATATTCAACAAAAGGAAGTAAAAATGAAATAGTATATGGTTGACTGAGCGAACTGGGTATTAAATATGAAAAGTGCAGTACGATCAGTCAAACCATCATCATTTATCCCACACCAGTACTCATAAGTAACTGTGAGTTGGATGTAAATACCTGTGGACCGAAGAGCATTTTAAGCTGAAATGTTCCATCGGAAAACCACTCTGACAACTATGATTGAAAAAATTACCTTGATGACGATGATAGCTTCTTGTACAACATAGTTCACTTTTGTCTGGATAAGCTCGATCAGTGTGCTCACACAACGTTCGGCTGCAGATTCGATTTTGATCGCACACCGACCGATAGCACGAACTGCCTTGCGCACAAAATCCACATCCACCTCTTTGGCATATTCTTTCAGTTCGGCTAACACTTGTCCAATGTTGGAAGAATTAATCAAACGAATCATGATATCCAATTTCTCCAGTTTGACGTAAATCGGATCGTTGTATTTAACGAAGAACACCTAAAATAAAACAAATGGGAAACAAAGGAAGAATGGGAGAAAAATACTGCGAATGGGTGATCAGTTTCAGCTTATACAATTATTAAACTGGCACTTTCTAGTTGAGGCTTTGGTTGCTGTCTTTCCGTTGCCTATTAAAGTGACGAGGTAGGCGAGAGAAGTAGAAAGATGGAAGTAGTACCGAGGTAAAGACACAATACAGTTGAACTGAATTCTAAAAATTCAGTAGGTGCACGAGTGCCACTGTTTAAAACACTATCATCTCTTGGTGTTTCTAATCAGCGATCTCGAGGTCCTCAACCTGGAACTCGGCCTAAATGTCCAAGTGGTGATTTTCATACCATTATGCTGGGTTTGGCCATTCTGAACCTTTTCCCATCCACTATCTGTTTCGGCAAACATCGCCCACCAAGAAAGCCCATTCAGTGGCATGGCGAAACGTACATCAACCGTTAGTAAACACTGATTCATTTAGCCCCATCGCAAAAAAACGCGTAAAGCTGGAAAACGGGATGCATTGTGACACACTAACGACGACGGGCTGTTACAGAAAAATAACCAACTAGTATTTGCAACTTCTACGATTAGGTACCGAACTTAATCGAAACCGTAGAGAACCGATTCATGACGTTCAACTGAACCACTGACTACGTTCAGTTTCGAATAACATTCCTGTTTCGAAGAACGAGAAGAAGATACCACAACAAAAACAGATATTGACAAAGTTAGGAAAAGCAGAGTACTCAGCGGGCATCGTAGGCTTTTAAGCCAAAAGCGAATATTGGAAAGAAATTCATCTTGTCCGTGTTGATGGCCCAATGTCACTTACTTTTTACTATGAACCCAATGTGGAAAACAAAAGACGGTGAAACCATACATATAAGTACCATATGTTCAGCCTGGAACTGAAACGGATGACAGCGAAGATAACAGTTATCACAAGGTAGTGGTGGTAGGATTCAAACCTTGAACTGAAAGGAACAGGGTACAGCCGTCAAATAGAGGCCACTTGACTATCACTGAATGTCATAAAGTGAATAAGAAGTCCAAATAAGGGGATTAATTCCGTTTTTTTAATTTCTTTTTATTACACACCCAAGTGTGATGAACAGCAGACGGGGTAAACCGAGGACCTACTGTTCAGTGGTGGTTGCTGGCTTTGAAGAATTTGTAAGGGCTTATAAATAAAAAATAGTTCAGTCTATATGACAAACGGTGTAGTGCTAGATCGGTTTTTCGTACGATAATAAAGTCTGTTCTACTAAATGCTTATCAGTTTTGTTCAACAAATTGAACGGGATGCACAACAATATCAAGTTCACTTTGGAATGTGAGATTATTGGCTCGTTACCTGTCCTAGACCTGCAACTGACAAGCATCATCATCATTATCGTACAGCGAAATACCGTGAAGCGAACTTCACTGACCGCTGCCAAACTCACAATGCATATAAGGTTAGTGATAAAATTTAAGGTGGACAGGGGTTGGATCTATTTTGAGGAAGGGAGAAGATGAGCCACTATGGTCAACACACGGTACGCAATCGAACTCTGCATACATAACGTTTCGAGCATCCTGGCCTGATAAGAAACGACAACAAGAACGCTACTGCTGCCGGTTGGCTGCCATATCCTTCAGTGTCTCCAACCAACCATTTGTGGGGTCTTTCGGACCCCAATCTGGAAGGAGCGAGAGACACCTACTCCACCTAATGGCTCTGTACATTTCTTCATGCCCCGTCTCCACGTCATCTGTTGACCTCCGCGTGGTTTCCTCCAGCCCGGATTAGCTACAGCGAATAAAGCGCGGTGCGGTAGACGATGGCTGGGCATACGCAATACGTGCCCTAGCCACCGAAGCTCAGTAATCTGAATTAGGTATGCTAGCAGGTTTATGCCTGACAGACTCCCAAACACACAACGGCTTACCTCCACGTGACTAACCCGTTCGCTCCATCCAACATGGGCTAAACTGCGTAAACACCGATAATCGAAAACTTCTAGTCTACGAATATCTTCTACTCGCAAATTCAGCGTCTCACAACCATAAAGCAGGACTGAACGAACACTAGCACAATCTACACAACCTTTCAACTTCGGTGAAACGTCGCGTCTACGCCAAAGGTGTATCAGTCCTGCGTATGCTGCTCGAGCCTTGGAAATGCGGGCGGTTATCTCCTTTGCTGCACTACTGTCATTGGTCACGCAATAACCTAAGTAGTAAAAGGGATCTAACACAACTAAATCCTGGCCATTTAGTGTCAGTGGGAGTAGACGAAACCCAGTCCTGCAGCATCACTTGGCACATTGAAGGTGCAAAGCACATACCGAATGTGGCAATTGCACTTTTTAATCTATCAAGTGCACTTTGTGCGTCCTCCATACATTCGAACAGACAGACGATATCATCGGCGTACTCCAAACCGCATAGCTTTTCTCCAGCTGTCCATTTAATACCTACGTTTTGGAGTCCCCTCAGTGCGTTCTCCAGTATTTCGTCTACGACGAAATTGAACAGGACTGGCGAAAGTGGGCACCCTTGACGAACGCCGCTGCTGGCGATGAACGGCCTACTTAGTTCGTTGCAGACCCTTACACGACCGGAGGTATGTGAGTACAGTGACCTCAGTAGGTTAACGTACTTCTGGGGCATTCCTTTTCGAAGAAGGGAGCCCATCAGAGCTTCGCGGCCAACTGAGTCGAATTCTCCTTTCAGGTCAAGGAACACTGCGATCGTTGGCCAGCTCAAGGATCTAACACAACGTAAAAATCTGATCAATACATCCATGGTCAGGCCGGAATCCGGTTTGCTGTTCACAGGTGTTGGTCTCTCTTAAAGGCGTCAGACGTCGAAGTATAACCGAAGCTAGCACTTTGGTGACGATCGGGATCAAACTTATCCCGCGGTGGTTTTCGCAATCATTGAGAGACCCTTTCTTGAAAATGGGAACGATCAGTGATTCGGCCCAAGATGAAGGAATGCACTCTTGCATCCAAATGCTGCGCAGTAGTAGGGTAGTAACAGAGGTTACGAGGTAATTACCTCCCATCTTGAAGAGAGTGGGAGAGAGCTCATCCGGTCCTGCTGCCTTTCCTTGCTTCAGGGATTGAATGCAAGACCGAACTACTGCTTCCGTTGGAGGACACTGCCCACGGAGCTTCAGTCGGAGATGAAGCAGCACTAGGCCAGCTGAACTGTTCGTTGAAGTATTCTGCCTAGCGATCGAGTCGTAAATCCCTATTGTGAATAGCTCGTTCCCTCTTATCGCAGACTGTTTCACTAACTGAGGTTCGCCGACCTCCCGTGTTGCGTATCAGTCGGAACAGTCTTTGACTACTCCCTGATGCAGCTGCTATTTCCATTTCACCAGTTCTCACGGTCCTTTTTGAGGCTCTTCGTGAGCCGACGTTGTAGATGTCACCTAACTCTATTTTGATCCTGGCAGGTGGGGACTTACCGTTT
>UZAN01040666.1:7083-22188 GCA_900618425.1 Echinostoma caproni
ATTATCGACCAAGCCCGGTCAAAACACGCCAGAGAATTTCTCGAGGCCTGGAACTCTTCAACCAACTCAATAAACAGGCACATCGAACTGGATCACGTGTACACGCCAATGCAACTGAAGGACCAAATGACGCAACAAAGGTCACGCCGTGACCTGAGAACGGACGGAAACCGCAATCGGGACGAAAGGANGACGAAAATAGCCGGTGGAGAAGAACGCATATATAAACGAACGGGTACAGACAGAACACTGCCACTTCACAAGCACTGATGATGTCACCTCGGCTGGTGATGAAACGTTTTGCAAACAAATTGCCAAGCTCGGCGAACAGGCGAAATGGAATGTGTTTAGATTGTTGTTTGACGGGTTGAGGTCTCACAATAGTTGACATTGTGCAAAGTTCAGTAGCCTTGGTGGGATTCAAGCAAGTAACTTTGCGTTAGAAGTTCATTCGGTTGACTACAGTCAATTCTAAGGCAGTCCGGTGGTGGCAGTCAGCTTACAGGCTACCGCGTGGATGAGTGATTCGAATATAAAAGCGTGCTCTATACAAAGGAATAAGCAGCGGCCACGCGGGGTTTCGAATCCCGCCGAGGCTACTGAACTTTGCACAATTTCAACTATTGCAAACTTTATATCATTATCGTTTTGTAGATGATACCCGTTTGTTGAAAGACAGGGGGATTTTCAAGCCGATCGTTATAGCCTGTAACAATAAGACGGAGGCTTTCATTTAATTGAAGTATATTTTCACTGTGATCACTCTCACCATTCCGCTTATAGAACCAGCGTAATCGATGAATATCTTTTGATAAGGCTCTACGAATCTGAAGGATTTTAGAGTTGACATTTTGGTGTGCGTCATAGATTTGTATTAAATTCGATATATTCTAAGCAACATTTGACCATTAACACACCAGTGCTCTCTATCAGGTAGCTTAGAAATGGAGAGGGGAGTGAAGCACAATTTACGTAGCAAATTTTCAGTCACCTTACAGGATCAATTAGTGGCTTCCCAGGAAATAGTCGTCATAGACACAGACACAAATATATATATATATATATTACACTTCCTGGGTACAAGTATATGAATGAACTAACAAAAGATTACGAAAGATTGCCTGACGACCGGCAAGAACCGCCAAACTGGTTGTGTGCTTCCAAGGAAATTTTGTCCAGTCATTCATATACTACTGATTATGACATATCTACATAAATACACATTATCCATCCTTTTCAAATAACGCCAGCCAAGGAGCCAATTCAGGAAATTGAATCAGAGGCCCCCATCCAGCATCAATCGAAAGTGTACGTGATGAAGTGAACACCTTCACTACTAATTGGTTGATTTTTATTTCATTAATGATTACTCTTTGCATGTGGGCGTTTCATACATTACTTCTGTTCATTTATTCCAATTAAATCTACCGCATCCGTGGCACCCATTTCGATGTCGACAGATTTCGGCAGACTCGACTCCGTTATTCTATTGCAATTGCAATTCAGAATACTGATTCGCGTCTGATTCAATTTCGTATTATTTGAAGTATCCCAATTGATCATTGAAATACCAGTAAAGCCTCAGAATGAATAATCGAAAAGAATGATTCGTTCCACTGTTCATTTCAATGATTCGATTTTCACAGTATATTACACTTGTCTCAGTGAGGGGAACTATACACAAACGAAATGTTTGTTGCAAGGTGCAAATTGTATAGCATTGAAGCTTTAAGGCGTTATATACAAGCCTTCAGCAAACAAATTGACCATCTGAAAAATTCTGGTAAAAAGGGGCAACAAAAGTGGAACGTGAAACGTACAACAAATATGAGTCAATAACTAACTGCATTAGAAAGCTCAGAACAGACACTTTCCTTGTCGGTCAGTATCCGGGCAAGATGGGGTACCAAAGAGCTTCTGTATGCAGATATGCCAGACAGGATAAGTTTGTACTTAGAATGGGTGGGATTCGCATGCACACAGGTAAATGCGTAGAGGATGCGGGCAATCAGATAGGATATTGTAAGCAAACTTCAAGCACTGATCAATATGAGCATCACAGATATTGTCAAACAGAACAGATAAAGAACCTTAAGTGACACGGATGGTCAATCAAAGTCTACGCCTCAGCAACTTGAAATCAGCCTTCAACAAATCAAGGAAAATTACAGGGGAGCAATAAAGGGGAGAACACATTGTTGAACAAAAGCGTCTATTAACGACAAAGCAGCGCAGAACTGGCACAGTCCTCTTATCTGAAAAGAGAGAACTTTCAACTGGCGAGCAACAGTTTGCGTATGTAAGGACCAGCGAAGGCTGCTTTCAAGCGTGACATCTAAGTACTTCACATGGCTGACCTTGGTCATTGCCTTTCCATGAATCTGTACATTGTCAGAGGGAGACGGGGAACGAGTAAGTAAAAATACATTCAGGGCATTTTCCGGGACTAAGGTTAAGACATGATGAAGTGGAATATGAAACGAGGTGGGATAGTTTCGTGTTATTTTCACCCAATTCTGATTGGTTAGATACGGAAACAGAAATGGCGATATCTTCAGGATACTCAAAATGTCGTACTGTGGGAGTAATAGGTAAGTCACTGATAAAAATCGCTAAAAGATGGGGTGATACGACAGCACGTTGAAATACATCTGAACTATTGAGTGATGGGGTTCACTGTCTTCTTCCCCATTTAATATACTGATATCTTTGCGAAAAGTATTTAGCAAACCATTTGAGAAAACAAACGGGATAGCCAAAAGATTAAAGCTTGTTAAGTAAAAGAGAAAGGGGCACCAAGTCGATAGCGGAAAAATAGTCGATAAATGCACATTGCACATATTTGGCTTTCTCGTTAAGAGACTTACAGTTGAAAACAACTAGAGAAGAAACGGTATATAATTTAGAGCGGTTATGTTTGCATGCAAACTGATAGCTCCATAAAAATGAACTTCACGTAATCAAGTTTTTGCCATAGTTTTTGGTATGCGAGTATATTTAGAACAGAGCNCAGAGCTGCACATGTTAACCTCTCCCGCCAAAACCCACCTCAGATAAAAGCTTGCTTTGATGGTAGCATTTTTCTGGTTTGGTTTGACACTCTGAATCCACAAAGTTCCCAACCTCATATCCGGGTTGTTCTGCTTGAGATTGCTGCAGTACCCCTCCATATATAATCCTTGATTTTTTTTTATGCATTTTAAAAGCGTGTTACAAACACGTATTTATAAATATAACACTAAATGAGAGTAACACAGCCTTCGATTGGATAATAAAATCGTTTTTTTCATGTGCGGAGCACAGTTTGCATACCCTGAAAATCTTGGAGGCACCGTACAGCTGAGTCGACCTGGTTGCGTCTGTCTCTTCAGCAACACGGAACCTCCAACTCAAATGGCACTGGAAATTCGGATCTCAGCACCGGTGGAAAACAAACATAGTACCCATGTGAACAATAGGCAACGGACCAGATCGGATGTGATTTTGTCTGTACACGATATTGGTAAAACGGATTTTTGAGATTATATAGCGGACGTCACACATCGCTCATTTCAGCATTGGCCCCCATGGTAATGAATCGTTTGGAAACAATTCAACTCTTCAAAACATTTATTTCTCGAGATAAAACTGAAGAGACGGCACAACAAAATAAGGATACCTTGGCATGAATCGTACAATCTAGCTTGGTTGTGCCCCCTTTTCAAATTGTACTAGTTGCGACAGAGGAGTGGAGCAGATTTCGGAACGCGAATACATTTCGAAACAGAGAAGCTACCTTGGACCGATTCACTTAAAGAATTTGCGTAGGGGATGCTGCCGCAGGTAACTTTTAAAGACCCTCGACTATGGTGAACTAAGCTGCACGCGAAAAGAATTACGATAAGTCTGGTCTTCTAGTTGCCTTCTCCGGTGTACACTTCTTCAAACCCTAGTTGGGAAACATTTAGATCGGTGTACCTGTCGGAAAAGTGGTTAAACAGGAACTTGGCAAACATTAAAGTTTGATAATCTCCTCCAAGTGGAAAACATCGATATATTGTCCGTCAGTGGTCATGGCTTCACAGTGTTTAGATTTTGCGTTTCACTTCAAACGAGTTCATCACTTCTCAGCATGCCGCGTGCATTATTCCGAATACAGTTGATCAAATTGTGTTTACCACTTGTTTTTCCTGATTAAACTAGGTCAGCCGCACATACGAGTTCCCTTTCTCGGGCTCCGGTTGCACTTGACCTGATAGAATTGTGTAAAAGTTGTGACGATTCCTGACTTATTCCCAAAGAACTAGCGTTCCCGATCACATTGGACCACAAAAAAGAACTATTTGCTCTCTCACGCGATAGGGGGAAAGTTGTTTTGGTGTTTTGCACCAACTTGAGTGTTTTTCTTCAGACTGGAGTCCGATGAATGTGCACTGATTCAAACATGGAGATTGGGTCGTCTAGTGATCAATCAATCTAGTGATCAATGATCTAACCGGAACGACTGTAATCGCGTCTCGTGACAGCTAAATGAGTGGAATATGATCAGATGGTCACGTGACGTTTTGTGGGTACATTTCTTGAACACATAGTCAGTGGTTCGCATTTTATGAAGGAAAGTGACGTGGTGAGCAAACCACCTCTGTCACTCCATCAAATCGGACGATTGATCAATCAATAAAAGTAATGCGAATTTGGCCACGGCTCATGTAACTTCATTCACTGATCAGGAAGAAACGCAAGCATTGAGGTCAAGTGATCTACTACACAGCCATTTGAACCTCATTTATGAAACCATTCTTACGTTCACCCTATGTAGTGATGGTAGTAGTAGTAGTAGTAGTATCAATACGCACGGAACTCGGAACACGAACCACGCAAGAGGAATCACAGGACACGGACTGGATCACGGAAGCGCTGGACTGCAATGACACTAGCACGCAATGTCCCAAGCAACTGATACAATAGGAAAAGACCACAAGAATGGTAGCTTCTTTATTGGAAGAAATGAGGCCGTTTAATTAATATGTGCAAAAGATCATCGGTTTTCCAGGCTTCCATCAATCATGTAGCAGTATTGTTTGCATAATTCTGCTTCTTTCTCAGATTGGCTGGCCCAATCTGCCTATGTCGTGTAGTCAGAAGCTGTGACAATTACGCACGTCATTGACGTCGCCTTTCTAATCTGATTGATCGCGGGTGTCCACAAATTGTAACTCGCCGCTCCAGAGTAGGCGCATCTCGTAGGCCTGGATCATCACATCCTAGTTGGCCCAAGATGTGTCATTTGACCTTTGGCCTTCCTACCCTGGACAAGTGTGTTTATTCATTAGTCTCCTTCTGTTGCTCAAACTTGTCTGTCACTGCGTGTTTATGCAGCTCCTTCCAATGGAAGTTTGTGGGAAAATATCTTAAACCAATCACTGTCTCTCATTCGTGTACAATCACATCTTTAAAATCATAAAAACAAAGTCGAAACGTAAAGAAGTTTCATTTCGATATATCGTTTCAGGCATTTACATATGTAGAGTTCTATTAGTCAGTAAAATAATACGAGGCTTAGGCTAATGTTGAATGAATGTCTGTGTGCAAAATGTTTCGTGGACAGCAAGCTGTGAGGTCACGATAATTGGATAGGGGATATCGTGATAAAAATATATGAATTGGATACGATATCAAAGGTGTTAGTCAAGAATGAATAAAACAGGTGTAAAAGTGTGCGAAACCAAGAAAGTGAAAGAGAAGTGGTGGAGGGATCAGTGGAGTTCGCTTCACTGCAATTCGCTGTACGATGTGGATGACGATGAGGGTTGTTACATATCGACCGGACTGACCGAATAAAAGTTGTGAGCCGAAAGAACACGTAGCCTGGGCACTATTTGCATTTCACTAGCTTCGCTCCCATACGATGTGAAAACTTATCTTGTTCACACACTGTTTCATCGAACGCGCGAACTATACACAGAGGACTCTTCAAACAATAAGTGATCCCTTACAAATATCCAGCTTCATTCATCACCAGTCTGCAGAAAACAAAACCAAAAGTAGAAGAAGTGACAAGTCCTCCCAAATGAAAGCGTTTTGAAAACTGTCATGCAAGGGGATGACCTGAGACGATTAGCTGGCATATGGTTGAATAATGCCGTCAAGTGTGTCTATTACGTAGTCAATCCGGTCATTACGTTCATTACCACTAACGACATCAGTGGAAGGGCCATCACACCCGCTGCGGAATCAAACTGCATTTATCAAGCAATGTGTGGGTGCTCGGCCATCTACATAAACAGAACAGTGATTTGGTTTCGTAACCAAGTGGAACAACACATCCTGAAGGCGTATGCGAAAACAATGGACGATAAGTTTGAAACTTTATGTAATCGAGTGAACAGAAAAGACCAAGATATTCTACAATGTAACACTTGTTTGAAAACAAAGTTGTTTTAATCTAGCCCGCGAATTTCATGTTATTTACAACAGTTCAAACACAAAGGCAGTGAAATATGTGGAAGCTCTAATCATTCATAATCACAGACCCGATACGTACAAACAATGTCTTGCTTATTGACGCCCCAGCAACAAAATTTTCATGACGGCATTGTACGAACCCATGTTTCTAACTTCCCCATATAAATATCATATATCCTTAAAGTCAATATGACGATAATGATCAGTTGTTACCACTAATAAATAAAATATCATCGCCCTATAAACGATTCACATAAAAGTTATTTTCATGATGACCGACAACTAACACTGAACAGCCATTTCGTTCTGCTTGGGACTCATCAGCAGTGTGTACTTTTTCCGTACCTGTTAGGAATCCAATCGCAAATCTTTTGGTTCGGACTCCATATCCTTACCCCATAGCTACACAGTAATCATCTTGTTGGAATGGCTCAGTCAATCAAGACGGTGAATGCTTCAATTGGCTCAGTCAGTTTTTTACAAGCAGCAGCCAGGTACGTTTGACGAACTTGGAGCACAAAATGTGCGTAATGCTGACCAATCCCGAACAGAAAGAAGCAGCTGTCCGGTGCTCTTCTCCAATCATCACAAATATGAGTAGCTTATAAGTGTGTGTGGATAACGGTTATCTGAAGACTTAATTTTCCGAAAAAATAACATTCATCCGTTCACCCGTGAAACGAATATCCGTTACGTCTAATGATTAATTAGGACCGACAGACATGCCGTCAAAAGCCTCAGTATGGTCTCGGGTGGGTGTCTAGGGTTTGGGCTGGTCAGCCTTCCCTTGCACCTCGCAAAATGCTCCCATACAACCAAGCGTCTCAAATACCCTTTGCTGAGGAAGCCCTTCTTGAGTCCCACCAAAGTGAGGGGACGAAAACTCAACATCCGGGGCTATAACCGGGTTGTTCAACCACTGATAATTCACCTAGAGGAGTTGGCCGAAATTCCTGATTCTAAACCAACCGCGCGGAGGCATAAGAACCACACACACACAACTTCCTGGTTGTGGCAGTGGTCACCAGCTGGATTGGGCAAGAGGTGTATTCAGCACCTTGGACGTTTGATCCCTTCGTAAGGGCGTGTGATCCGATGAATTGCACACGGGCCCTCAATGCGGTTTTAACATACCTCCACGCTGTCTTGAGGGTCTGGCTTTGGCTAGCCGAAGGCTCCAGTTGTGGATTCCTCAAAAAAATTCACCCGCCTTGGCCTCGGCAACCTGGCAGTTCCAAAGCGAATGTTCGCCGTTCGAGTTCTGACAGGGACACAAAAGGTATGCACTGCTGACGAGTCCCAAACAGGACGAAACAACAATCCAGTACTCTTTGTCGATTATCACTAACGTTTTTATCGCATGTAAACAGTGGGAAATTAACGATCTTCCAACCCACCCCCAAGACTATCAACAGTGTCTGGTGCCTCTGAACAATCGAATGGGTTTATCCAATCTTATTCTCTAAATTGGTTGAGTCATTTTCTCACGATAATGACCATCGATCGTGTAGCTCAGGGGTAAGGGGTTGAAGTCCCAGCCCGGAGGTTGACGTTTCCAGTACAGACGGGTCCCAGACATTACGAAACAGCTAGTTAGTGCACTTTGTCGGTGTCATCACAAATATTTCCATCAAGAATAAAAAGCAGCTATACAACCCCTAGCCTCCAATGCTTAGACTTTCGTTAATATAAAAATAGATGTAGTAGTATCTTTTCAACAACGCACCAATGTCACAGAAACATATCATAAATCAAAAGGAAGGATACACGAATTGATGTGACCAGCTTTCAGTTCAGATCGTATTGCATTTGTTATTCTCTGAACGTTGTTCGGTTACCCACTGTATCGAAACGAAAGGAACATTTTCTCCGAGACCAGGGTGATCACGAATTCTCTGACTCCAGGTGGAGGCTCACCCTTGCACTCTGGCGGGTTAAAGTCTGTGACGATCCCTAATCGGGCTCGCTCGGGCGCGTAGATTTTGCCAGTGGGGAGGTCTTCGGATCACCCCTTTTTGGGTGATGGTAGCCAAGTGGTTAGGTGTGGTGATCCAGGTCTACGTGATGACGCCCACCCTGGAGCGGTGTGTCACAGTTTCTGGACACCTGCGTTCAGTCGAAATTGAAAGGTGACGTCAATGACGCTCGTACGCGTCTCGGCCTCTGACTAGACGCCATTGGTGGATTGTGCCAACCAATCCGAGACAGTGCAAACAGAGGCAGAATTATGCAAGCAGTATTGCAATCCGATTGGTGGAAGCTTAGATAACCAATAATCTTCTTTTGTAAATATTATTTAATCGTCTTCATTTCTTCCAATGCACAAAATATGTACGACTATTCCTGTGGCCTTTTCCTCGCGTCTCGTCCACGTGGGATACTGCGAGCTCGTGCCATTGTGGTCCAGTGCTTCCGTAGTCCAGTCTGTGATAGTTGATCTTTGATTCATGTTCTGTGATTCCTATTTCGTGTTTCGTGTTCCGAATTCCGTGCGTACTACTGCTACTACCACTACAATCATTACATTAGGTCACCAACTCCAAACCTGAGAGTCCCGGGGTCGAAACACTCCAACGCCGCTCTTCTCTCTTTCTCTACTTTCCAAGCAGCATTTGCAAGGCCGGGGCCCTCCTCCCTGAATGTTGACTGCACATTTTTCTATTCAATATATCAAGAGGAATTATGAAGACATTATTATTATTATATACTGAGCTACGGATGGCCTTGAAAGTACAGTGCGCTTGCTCCATCGGTTCAGATTGTCTTGTCCCTCTCACTCGTGACCCTCACCCCAACACGAGACTGTCCGATTTTTACGATGCTCTTGTTATCACTTGCAGTCCATCCGTGTAATGATGGTACTCATGCTGTACAGTCAAAGTTCAGTGGGTTTGCCTAAGACTCACGGCTGTAAACAAGGCGTGGTTCCTCGCTCGGGTTCTCTGGGAAAGCATCAGGCCACTTGTGACGGCTGAACCATCCGACCGATCGGTGATGTGATTTTCTGGCTGGAACAGGAGAAGCAAAAGTTCCGAATCCGATGCTGCTCAAGTGATGGTAGAGAATCACCACATGAGAATCAGTTTTGGAACGATGCACCATGTGGGAATTCAGAATGGAAAATGCTCAAGCGATGGTGACACTGGGCCAACGCTTCACTCGTCTAAGATACACGCACCATTTTTCGAAGCTGTTTTTCAAATAAATATACATTTTTCCATAACATTTGTATCTTCTTTTTTGGCATTCTATCTCCGACGTAGTTAGCAGGATCGTTCAATGCGAAAATAGCCAGCTGGAAAATACCAAGAGTTTTGCCTCGGCCTGTGTTAGTTGATATTGTATTTTGTACTTAGGACGAAACGTTTTATAACGATTATTTATTTCTCCAACCCGCTTGGCGAAAGCAGTCCAACAGTCCAAGGTCACATTTCGGTTGGATAGAGAAACGGGGTGAAAGAACAGGCTTCTTAATCAAAAACATGGTTGAAGCCTAACATATCAATGAAAGGCTAGTTTGTAGAGGTCTGGGTTGAGACGCTGACGACCACAGTGACCCTCAACAACCGCCCAGTCATCTGTTGGCCTAACACTCGGCATGCTTGCTTCCGGTTGATGCAAACTTTGCATTCCTGTAGATGGTGGAAAATAGAGTTCTTTGGAACCGTCGAATAACTTCACTTGCAGAATCTAGACCCCTTAGGAGATATATCTTCCTAGCTCATGATCTTGACATTCATGAATTGAAGTGATGTCTCAGATTCACGCTATTTGATAAACTTGTTGCTGGGGTGACAAAATCTGCGACTTTCCAGAATGTTTTTGCGCATCACCTTGTCTTTCACTGCAACAAACTTGTCATCAACGTAACGCTGACAGTAAATTGTATCTGGGATTGACTGATGGAGTCTCATGGACAAACCAGCTAACACTGATTCTAACTGGCTTCGTGTTACCACATGTCAGTTGTCATTGAAACAAACCGAACGTTTTTCCTACACAAGACCAGTCCTCCGTGAAAAGATGAGTTGGTATTCTGAGATTACTGGCAAGTGGACAGGCCAAATTATTGGTCTTTCCAAGAGAAGCATTGGTGAATAACGAGCAGACTCTCGTTCGATCCCATGTGTTTGTTGGAAAATTCAAATGAGTCCTTCAAACTGTGTACCGCAAATTTGCGTCTGATTGGTTAACCAACATGCAAACCTTGTGATGCGGTATCCCAAGTAAAAACAGTATTGCACTTTGTTGTACCCCCTGTTTGTGAACTTTGGGTAAACCATAAATTAGAGGTGATCAAGAGCCACATGGAAGGAGTTGGGTAACGTTGAACGCGTCTATGCGACCACTTTTGCGTTCATCTGACGTGGTTTACGAGTACGATTGGGTATGCTAAGCACTTGCGGGTACACTGTACCACATTGAGTACGGTCGGAATGGGGTTTCCAATAGGAGGTTATCATGTCACCTCTGAGACCACTACGGATCCTCAGACAACAACAACAATTTGCACACTGGAATGGGCGCGCGCGGGTACAGACACAGAAGCACACACACGGACACAACAAATGTCACGCTCATGTGTTTGTCTGCCTATGCACTTCTCGGGACATACGTGCACCGGTTGACACCTAAGGTTTATTCATATAAAACATTAAAAATAATATTGAACCCGAGTTCGACCGTATTCGGAATTGGGGTGTGCAACGGGAAGATTGTTGTTATATCACATCTGCTACTCTGTACCAAAATAACCGGCAACCCTTGCATCTCAAGAATGAATTCCCGTCTCAGACAAATTCGATGTATTCCGCTCATCCTTTTCATGCTTCACATGTGTAAGTTCAAAGAACACTGACCAGTTATTTGTTCTGGACGTGTAAAAATTCAATTTTGAAGTATTATTATCTGCCCATTGGTGGCGCAGCCATCACAGCAAAAGAAAACAGCATTACTGAATCATATTGTTTGTATTAAAAGAAAAATTTCGATCATTTATTCACAATATTCTACTTATGAGTTGTTTATTTTCATCGGTTATATGCTTGGTTGGTATTATTAGGGTAAATTGCGCATCATTCTTGGGTAACTAATACAAAAAGATTGTGTATGGGTTAGATGAATTAGGCGCAATATGTCCTAGACTTTCACTTCCGATTCCGATGGAATAATTGTAGAATATGCTGGACACATGCTCATATGCTAGAATGACGACAAGGAGGTGGGTTTGAGCAATAGTGTGAACTTGGGTTTGTCCTCTATCCGAAATCAGCTACATGCACAATCCTCAGCTCACTCCGCTTTCAAATGAACTGCCAGACACAGTGATAAAGTGTGCAATACATTTATGAGAGGTCCTTCGATTTGAAATCCCTGAAGAATCATTGAAAACACACTTTAGATGAGCACGAAACAGGCCATCTCTTGAATTTTTCATGTCTACCTAGAGATGAAGTTTAAACTGGACAAATACCTTTCGGATTGTCTTGATTTTACTCAAAATGGAAGCATAAAACAAATTATCCGTTCATGTAATGAGTGAGAAAACTCTTTAGGCATCCAAAAGATGGATTTTCAGCAATTTACGGAATTTGCGCAGTAGATCAACAAAACATTTGTGAAAAAAATAAAGCACTAAAATTGATTTTAAGCAAGTCTTCCCTTTAGATGGGTTATGAGTTTCTTGTGAATTACCAAGACTGGAGCAGAGAATGGAACTGCAGTGTTTCTGTACGAGGAAGCGTGTAGGGAGGATTTGATATTTGGGGATTTGATTTCTTTGTTGTATGCAATCCACTTGATTACGTGCTATTCTCTCAGCAAATGTGTCACAGACTCGAAAACAAAAGATACCAACCGAAATAGTTCTATCGTTTCTACTGTTACGGGACGAAATTGAACGGAATCCGGAGGACGCGATGAAACTGTCAATTAAATGAGAAGAGCATGACAGATTCTTGGTGGAGATGACAGCGAAGTATGTGACACAATCCGAACTGAGGATGTTTGGATTACTATTAATGAGGTCAGTGAGATAAATTACCAATGCATGATAACGGATGTCGGTTTTAATACTAGAGGGCACATCAATGCACCCATTGATGGTAAATACAAAACAGGTCAAACCGCAGAATAAACGTGGAGGGCCAATCTGTCTGAACTTGGAGCTGGTCAACCAATGACAATATCGTGCAGCATTCGTGCAGGCGATAAAGTGACGGGAAATGGAGCTGTTCTGTAAGAATGAAAGCGAACAGAATAGCACCCCGGAAACTCCGTGTCATTCACGGAAGTAAATTGGGTCCTAAGGGAGGATTATTGCTGAGAATTATTGCTCGAAACAGAGCTCAGAATATGATACTGTTCCAAGCAAGCCACAAGCACATGCTTTGAAATTTGTATATACATATTTTAACAAAATTCTTGATGTTCTATTTCAAGAGATAAATTTTGGTTCATTCATTTGATTTCCATCTCGCCATATGTGTTCCAGCGAATAAGTAAAATAAATGCCACGGAAATGTTTGCAACAACCGACGAAGAGCATTGGGCAGCTGCTTCGTCCTATTGGAGACTCGTCATCATTTTGTGTCCCTGTCAGGATTTCAACCGCGATTTATCAAGCTGCGACTTCAAACCCTCACACTTGAGCTAACACTCTCCCAATGAGTGTAACTCACAACCAACATCATCAACAGTACCTGGTGTCTGTAAAAATCCCAATGGGCTAACTCAAACATTCACCATATAAATGCCTTGTTTTTTTTCTCGGGCGTGAATTCATCGTGAAGCGTGTTTTATCTTGTATTTTCTCATCCAATTCAGATCACAGCCAAGCGGATATTGTCTCGATTTCCGGTGAGTCAGCTGACCAACAAACACAACGCTTCATCACAGATTCCATTCGCACAAGACCTTTTGTACAAAAAACTGTCTGATTGTTTGTGTCTTGCATTTGCCGGGGTAAACCGATCTTAAATATGACTCACGATTCATTGATAGAAAATGTTGCATACATACTTCTTTGCAACTATAGAAAGTTACCAAACTTAAGCCCTTTTCCAGCAACGAACTGTATGGACTGTGCTAAATAATCATAGTCAAATATTTATTTAATCTATGGGCTCGTACATGGATATATCAATAAAGGAGAGATGTAATATAGTAATGGCCTTGTAAGTTCACTTAACAACTTATGGCCCTTCGGACAGAATAGTTATTTATTATGAATAAATGTCAGTGTATCTGTAAGTCAGCTTTCATACAATAAAGCGTCTCATTTGGAACGAGTCCTCAGAAATCCCACACGCATACAGAAAACTTTATGGGACGGCTCAATAGTAGATGCATATTTCTGTGGATATCATAATGAACGAAGCAATTCGCTCCAACAGGTCTCGTTCATTTTTGACCGCTGAAAGAAACCGTCAATCGTGTCCTTTTGCGTGCTACTCACAAACATGAGTAGTACCTCTCATCCTTGTTTCACCCGACTGTTCTTTCAAGGGAGAATCTATAATCATTGAAAGAGCAGAGACCGATTGCAAGCACCTATTTATTATTGCTCGTTTGCCAGGGAGTTCAACCGATGATTGTGGATAAATAGCAGAGATGCAAGTCATTTATCCTATGGTTTCTGAGGCTTAGCTGCTCCCGGACGAGTTACAGTTTCACCGAGAGTTTTCCACTTCGATTGTTCTCACTCTGATTAAGCCTACCTATCGAGAGCTTTCTCAGTAGCTACCGTTGTTTCATACATCGGCCTTTTCAAATCACGACGGTAGTTGAGTAATTGAGGGTTCATGTGTAACTATCAGATGCGAACACTAGCAAAACTTCCTGAATAATCCTGTCCCAGATTTGTGTTTCGCAAAATATAAATTACAAAACCTCAATTTGTCTATTACACTTATTAGAGTTCTAATAGTTTTCTCATTAACTACCATGCATATAATGAACTTTAGTTCAAAGTGCATCCGTGGAAAGAGGCTTGTCAAGTGTACATCCAACCACGAGCAAAACTTCCGATATTTTCATACTCTGACTATTGTAACACGTCGCACACATCGTTCTCGGTTATAACTATTTTGAAAAAGGAAAATTCTCAACATGTGAGAAGATTTTAAAAAAGGACTACGCATATGAATGTTTTGAAACGTCATTTTAAACATGCCTAATGAAGCGCGCATTTCGTATCATGGCTTTCACATTGACACAGCATACCAAGTCGACATCGAAGTATCGAACGATGACTGGGCAATCGCAGCCACTACTGCTGCCGATCCATATTATCAATGGGATCCACCGTGTTACCAGGTAAAGCTTATTACACTTTTTGCAACTATCCAACTGCTTGCTCATCTGTCTGATTCAGTTGTTAACTGCAGCTAACCAGATGAAAGGGGATCTCAAATACTATATTCTCGGATGTAAAAATAAACGAGTTGGAAACCACATCCGGTTTACCGTGTATATCGATGCTCCGATCAGACCGGATCAAATGAAGCACCATAAAACATGTTTCAAAAAAGAGTTGGACGAGGTCCTGACCAAATGGAAGGGTTTACTACAGAAACAATTTGATTTGGGGTCAAAATCGATTCAAATTCGACGTGAGTTATGCGTTCGTTTTGTTAAAACAAGCCAATCGATTTTTGGAGC
>UZAN01040666.1:53175-69113 GCA_900618425.1 Echinostoma caproni
GTGGGGGCTTAAGGGAAGAACGTTGTTGCGAAAACTGCCAGTTCATGCTATTGACTTGGAGCCTATCTGATCCATCTCATCGTAGAAGTTTTATTATCATTAATGGTACTTAGACGCTCGCAATTCTCGTACGAAAATGGATGTTCCCAGACTTAAATAATCTCTTGGAGGAAATCGGAAAGGTTATGTGCTGCTCGAGAATAGTAAGATCACATAGTTTTGCCTTTCCGCACTGTTTTATGTGCTTTATTTATTGCTAGAATGTTAGGTAAACCGGTGTTTTATCGAGTCTCCGCAGGGTAGATTCACGAATTGAAGCACAAATAAAGTGAGATGAGTGAGCGTTTCAGGAAATGCACATTGTCATGGCAAAAGGTTGACACCAGCCCCTCATTCCAATAACCTGAAAGATGTCCACTTAAGAGCACATTGGGTGGACATTGTTTCGTACAACCGAAACAAAGAGAAGTTCCATTTGTGTGCTGATCCCAGCATAATATGCCAAAGACAATCGGTCGCCTGATTTAAAGCTGTGAAACTGAACGTTTGAAACGCTGTGAGACTAAAAGCCCGTTGCGGGTCATATTATTCGGTCCTACAATGTGTGATCGGAGCTTATCCATGAGCGTAATTGAAGGTACTTCAATTTTCGGTAATATTGCTTACTGTTTTGAGTAAGCATCCAGTTTCCAATCAAGAGTGACAACCGACAATGAATTGTCGATAATATGGCTGGTGTGAAGAACTTTTTCAACCCAATGTTCCTAATGCTAACTTATCTGTAATCAGTTGAATTATATACGGTCTGTCTGACCATACAACCCCCTCCCCTCGTAAATATTGGTCGGTTGGATTGACACAAGTCAGCGACACTGTATAGTGAAACGTACCAGATCCGTATTTGATGAAATTTCGTGTATTTGATAGAAAATCTGCATAAAAGAAATTTGAGATGTTTTAACCTGCACATAAATTTGCGTTTTTGAATCTAAAATGAAGTAATGATGCTATAAATTCAAAAATAATTAATCGATTGCAGTCAGTCTGTCTATCTGAATTGGTTATAAACCAATTCATGGAAAGCTATTTGGGTGAAATGGATCAGTCAGCATAACGGAATGACCCGGGGGTGCAGGACTGCATTCCCGACTAAAGAATTGATTTCTACTTAAAAAGTGCAAACTACCGCTTCTCAATGAGGAAATTTTGTACTCCAGGAATATTTTACTCACAGGTAATGTGCATGAGATCTGCAAATAGCATAAAAAATACAGTTATCAACTTGGGGCACCGTTATAATGTATCGAGATCCTACCTTATTCATATTTTTTCCAAATATGGCAAGTGCTTATCGTCAGTATACACTTGAGAAAATGTATGAGTTGGTACGGCTTTTTTAGTTCGTCAATTTACTTGCGATATGAGACAGGATTGTTTGCGAAACGATGCTTTTCCCGCTAAATTGTAAATATCTGAAATAAATAAATATCTCTCAACTAATGTTCAGAGATAAACAAAACCGTACAAAAAACATTGATTGTGTAGGAGAAAAATTAATTTCTGAAAAGTCCTCCTTATTTCAAAAACACTGAGACAAGTTTTAGTTAAAAACAACTGCTGAGAACTATTTACATGCCTGACAGAAAAGTAAACAAAAATGATAATAGTGTAATAGTGCACAATCAGGTCGATTATTGAGAAACGATTATCAACACAATGGCTCTCAAGATTGCGTTCACTACACAGTAGATTCACCCAAAGGGGTTGGGTTCGATTGGTCTAGAGATGCTGCGAATGCGTGTATCATTGATTATTCTAATCACATTTTAAAACCCAGTTACACCTTACCTATCTATTGTCTGTTGACCCCTTTCCTTAAGTTGATGTTATCCGCAAATGCTTAGTCTATTTCATTGTGCTAAAAATTCAGTGTTTCATATTGCCAGTAGTTGCCACACTTATTTATTATTTGGCAGTCCAAGGTTTTTGTGTCCACGGCACAGTCTCAGCTAATCAAGGTGGATAAAAGAAAACTCATCCGAGGCAGTTCAGTGCCTCTGGGAATCTGATAAGTAGCGGAAATGCCTGTGTGAATTCGGAATGCAGCTCGTCGGCGAAAAATGTCTCTTTGATTCGTATGCGACTAAGGAGCTATTCAGGTGCTGCCAGATTGGTAAGCGCGTTGTTGATTTCATACCCAACAGAAACTATCCCGCGTAACAAAAGTGACGCAGATTTCGGGATGAAATGGCTTTCATACTGATAATGAAAAGCTTAATCAGAGCGACTGCGGAGCGGAAAACGTTCTGTCCTCTGATTTGTCATTCGTTGGTGGCTATTCATTTTCATTTGCACTGCTGCTCGCTTGCTGTCTGGTTGACTCCCAAGAATAATTGTGACATCATCATGTAAACCTCTTAACCAGATCGTGCATGTCATTTTTCGACCAAAGTGCATTTCATGCAAGTGATCGGAACAGAGAACAAGTTATTCAGAAGAAACAATTAACAAATACTCTTTTTTCATTTATTGCTCTTAAGAATTATCGTTGTATTAATCCCTACTAGTATCTCTTCACGCAAAATTGCCAATTCATCTAGGCAACCATGAGAACACGGGAAGCGACAACCTAGAGGTTCACACCTGGTAGAGCTTCACAGGTGTATAATTCCAACGGCCTCTGAACCCCGGTTCCAAGGAAATATTTGTTGCTTACTGCCGTACCAGTTCACTTTCAGTTTCAGTTACACATCCATGGAACCATGTTTTTTATGCGCCTATTGCCTATTCGAATTAAAGATCAGATGGGAAGTTGTATGTTTCATGCAGAGTCAAAGAGAAGTTAGAGAATCGATAGAGACCGGGGTTGCAAGACTTATGAGTAAACATAGGAGCGCTTTTACTGCGAGCAACAGAAAATATTCAGAATAAGGATAATTTAAGCCTGTTCTTTGAAGATAAATTTCGGAGACCCAGCAGAAAAGTGGTAATATCCAGTGTCTGTTGTTTGTCCACCCCAATCACAGAATCCTACCCGTTAAGTAAGAGGAAATAAGAGGTGACAAAAATATATAAATCCATTGTGAGCTTATTGTTCACGGGCTTCTCCTCATCACCAGCATAGATTACGTTCCGTGACCTCTGGCGGACCACTGGGGGCACGATAACTTACTGGACTCAATAAAGTTGATCTGTTGTTCGGAATTCTTCACAGCGTTCCAGAGATTATGGATGACTGTCAATAAAGTGTTGACAAATAACACTCGCATTCACTGTCATCACTAAATTGTGCAACATTTTCCAAGAAAATATATAGTTTATAAACTGAGATAGAGTGCAAGTGGAAACGTGACCGTATCGAATAAGTGATATTACGAACAGGATATGTCTAAACGCACATGAAAACGGATGCTATTGACGTGAATAAGGCGTTTCTGTATCTGTACATGCTAACGTGGTCAACCTCATTACACCTGAGTATAAAGTAAATTGGGGCATTGAAAAACTTGCATGTTTTTCCAAACAATTACTAATAAGTGAAGATTCATTCAAAATTCATTTCTAGAATATTCAGATAAAACAAGTTCCACGCGTGTTCCATTCTCGGCTGTCTACTAACTTTTCTGAAATTTGATTATTCATTGACATTTTTAAGTCGCCATCATCTCCATTTTACTTTTATCTACTTAAATGTATTTGGCCTAACTTGAGGCCCCTAGACTGATAGATAGTGGGCGACGAACGCTTCGGAGATTCTCTTGGAACTTATCATGCACATAACGTTCATGATTGCAAGGATCAAGCATTTCGATACCACCGGACACATTTGGCATGTGGAACGAAACCGGTTTGTCCAAACATCATTATCGGTGAAAACATCACACTCGTATGAGATAACTGAACGAATACTAGCTCACTTGTGAAAATCATCAACTGGAGACCAGTCAACCGAAGTTAAGTCTTATTTCATTATAAAGAAGAAACGCTGTTTGTTTAGCAGTCTTCCGTTCGCACGAGATGCTCCAGATGAAACAGGTGACCAGAGACTTTTAGTGTCCGACATTTCACGTTGTTGTACCCGGAATTATTTATGGTCATCACTCGTCATAGTGTATCCAAATAATCGCAAAATAGCATTAAGGGTTTCATCCCGATCAACTGCCTGGCACCGACGATGCTACGCGCAAATATCGACCAGGAGGCAACGTTGTCCGATTGGATAAGGAGGGTGAGGGCTCATAAAGGGGAGCAGAAAGATCGCTCTGAATTAGCTAGACTTTTAGCTTGTGGAAACAGACATTTGTAGACTACTACCAACTGTTGTGAATCGGACTAAACGATTCTCATAAAAAACCGAGAACCGCCTTAAGTCTCTGCATAAATGCAATAAAGTCTAACTAATTAGGGTTGAATGCGAAACGAGTGAAACATGCTACAATCGGTTATCAATCACGCAAACTAATAATGGCCCCGAGAAGTGACCGCACAATAACGAACCACAAACATCTGTCCTACCGGATCCTCTGTATCTGCCCCCTGACTGCTGAATACATTGGAGTTGATCTGAAATTACCAAAGTGATCAACTTTTCACATTCTTTCTATCCAGGTTTACGCACGATTAGTAGTTGCTTCAGTTTTCCGTACGAGCGGAAAATATCATGTGTGTTTCTTCCTTGTTATTGTTCATAACTAGCTCACACTGAAGAGGTTTCGCAGGGCTAAACTCAAATCTAATACTTCCAAGATCGTATTGTTGCCTATAGTTGACTTACGAATCCTCAGTTCATCGGACTATCGGTTATACCTCGGGACAACTTAAATGTAAGCGTGAAATGAGTTTGAATCGCAGTGAAAACGGAATTCTGATTGCACCAAACGAACAGAGTTGGAGGAAGATATTTTTAATTGATTGATTAGAGTATCAAGGTTGGATTAACCTGTTTGATTGCTTTGAGGCATCAGGCTCTCTCGATAATCTTGCGGGTGGGTTTCAGTCCTTGGGAGATCGGTAATTCCCCACATGTACATGCATTTACAGGCAATGTATACGTTTGTGATAACCGACAAACAACAGTGGACAGCTGTTTCGTCATGGATGAAACTCTTCAGCAATACGTACTTCTTGTGTCTCCGTCTCAGGACCAGCACCGCGAACGTTCGGGTCGGGACTTCAAACCCTTATCTCTGAGCTATGCGGTTGACAAGAGGAAACAGCTGTCCAGTGCTCTTTGTCGATTAACACTGATTATTTTGACCAAGAACAATTGCTAAAAGTCAAGTCGCTTGGAGGCTTCAAGCACGACTCACCGGTGAGATGATGATCATCTGGTCGGCAATAACCTTCAACATCACGTGCCAGAAGGATGACAGTGATAGAAAAGGTTGAAAACAAACAGAAAATGGTATATCTAACTACTACACATTTTGTGTTGCACATACAAAAGAACACGGAAGTAATTCTTATTTTGTAATTTTTTACGTAAATTTGAAAATGATAAAATCTGTTGGCAATGTGCTTTTCATTGCCGCTCTAACACGATTTGCCAACAACAGAAGTTAAGCCAATGAAAAAAGATAAATAAAAATTAGGGTTATGGATGCTTTTTTCATCATCGACACTTCCATTATCCGTTCTTATTACTGACCACATGTTTTCTGTAGTTGAAAGAGATTATTTGAAAAACAAATAAACGGCTAAAACCGGTAAGCAAAACGCGTTTGTTGAGTAGTGCCACTGTTACACTTGTACCCAATTTGCAAGACGTCAAATGTGGTTTTATCTCAAATTCGAAGGTGCGTTATACTGGATTATGATTGACAATTCCATATGGAGAAGTTGTGAGAGAACCGTGGAAAATAAATGTACAATCCGTGCCTACATAAATACGGAGGTGTACAACAGATTCTTACACGGGAAGTCAAAAACTGGCGAGTTAGTAGGTGTGGATTGCATTCGATCCCTGGTGATGTTTTGTAATTTCAATCAGAAAAAAGTGCATTCAAGATTAATGTCGATATGTCTCTATGAGAAGTATTACGGTACAAATTCAAACAAACAAAATAGCGTTTTGTTTGTCCTTAGAATGTACCGGAGTTTCAAAGTCATTAGTGAACTATATATTCCTTTGTGTGAAGGAGACACTGAATTGGCAAACATAGTGCATTTCATCACAGTTCTACGCAAGAGAATTACCCAGACTAATTGGGCCTTTGCAAAGGCATTCTGGTCTGGTCTTTGCACAATCAAATGTGGTCAATAGGGCACCAAAGTGTTGACCCATGGCAATCGATGGCTCATTCGCATTCGACAAATGTATTTTTCACTCACCAGTGAATGTATGCAAGCTAGGCAAATACCTCAGTGGTTACAATAAAAGTAGTTCTCATTTGACCGGCTTCGGAAGTCACCCACTATTTCACGAACGTGTTCAAGGTCAATTTTGCTCAGCACCCAAAGAGTTTTACCAAGCTGCTTATGAACAATTAATGCATCGGGTAGTTTCGCAGTCCAGGGTTACAAGCGGCACACTAATTCTGTCTAGTTTCTCTTTTAATTCATTATTCGCAACTTTAACAAATTGAAAGGCACGTGACTTACCAGACGTTTTTGGGAAAGAATATGCTTCGGATGACAATACGTTGTCTGGGAATGATTTAAAAATAATAAGTGGGTAATTTTCAGCTGTTAGGTATTGAACAGTCGACCTATTAAAACCAACCGAAACGGCGCGTCAGTGAATTGTTTCCAACTCGGAAGAAACTAAACTACAGCAAAAATCATCAAACCCGGACAGAAATACACATGAGTGCGTATACTGTGGCAGTAAAATATCACGTACTCAGAAAACACAATAAATTTTTACGGTGGAAGGCAATGTTGTTACAAAGAAAGAATGATTTTGGTGAATTCCTAAGGTTTCATTATGTCGCGAAAGTGAGACTTTTCAAAATGTTCATACAAATTAGAACTTCCTTTTTGTATCGTATTTGTATTTGTTTAGACGTTTGCGTGAACAGATGTCCGAATTCCCCTAAAAAAATTACACATCTCATCGAAAGAAGGAAATAATATTAGTGAAGAATCTAACCTCCAAGGCTGTTGAGAAATTCAGAAGAAACGCTCTGTCGGTTTACATTGATTCGGACCAGATAGGGAACTGGGAAATGTCTGTAGAGGTTACTGAGACAGAGTACTAATAAATATGTAGAACGCTAAGATGAATGAGAGCAGCATTTGTATAAATCCACATGTAGATGATGAATGGTCTCAGTGATGATTTTTACCGCTGGAAAACTGGCTACATCATCTACAATTCAAGTCCGAATATCATTTTTCGATATCTGGGACTCATTTTTAAGCTATCTCGTTGAACTCATCGGCGCTCACAAGTCCATGTACTGTTCAGACCTCCTGGTGCTATCCGGATGACAACCATACAGCTCAACCTCCCGTTGAAACTCTGGGGAGAGGATTGTGAGACTTGCCTCGGTCACACACCACCCGATTCCCGTGACATATGTATATATCGGTTGTTTAGCTTGTTAGTACCCGCAGCCTTCTGTGTGTGTGCGTGTTAGGCAGATTATTTATGATATAGGTAATGGTATTAGGCAACCTGTTGCGTGCAATAACCAGATATTTTCAATTCTGATCCCGTTCATTCTGCCAAAAAAATCACTTGTATACTCTTTTGCTCAAATATCACGTTTCAAGCTTTACAACACCAAAAGTTCAGCGAAAATCATTATCCAAGACTTACTATTTGTAAGAATGAAGACGAGGCAGCAGAAGAAAACATTTGGCCAAAATGGTGCCATTGTTTACTAATTGTAGCTAAAGTACTTGTCAGACATCTGTTGGAGGACAATTTATACCAAAATTAAGTAACTGCACTTCAACTAACGATCACATGATAGATAAGAAAAAAATAACCGCTGGACCATTTTTCTTCAATCTGTACTGAAGTACAACCACTTTCAGGTCTGGAGCTCAATTTTTTTCAATCGAATCGGGCTGTGTTGTGCACATCAGGGCCGTAACTATCATGTGTTCATTCCCATTTGGAGGGGCTGATCACGTGGTTCCCCGATTCTCCGAATTTGGTTCACTGTGCATCAGGTGCGTTAGGATTTTAGTGGTTTTAGATGTGAACAGCTCCCAAAAAGCTTGCTTGAGACAAACACGTTGGAATTGACCAAATTCGTTTCGCCCAGGCAAGGGCGGAAGTTGTTCAGTAAACAAAATACTAAACGACCAAACTGAGAAAAAGCGTTGTCAGCACCCACGCGCTTCCGAACATTTTTTTCGGATTACTGGCACTACTGAACTTTGAATTAAGACACTAAAACGCATTCCTCAGTAATTTATCTGTTCGCCAAAATGCATTTAAATGCGAAGTAAATGTTTCTGATAGGCTTACGTTCATGTTTGTTTATTCAAACACATTATGATCCACGCGGAATCAAGCGGGTGATCTGTGTTCGTTGATCAAAATTTGATTTATTTTACAGATACGACTGCAATAGATGAGTTTGGAGCATCAGTTATTAGAAGAAAAGACTCTCTCTTAGTTGTGTAGCGGCAACAGTAATAGGTCTCAGTTAGTAGGATGACGAACAACAGGCAGATACAAGTTAGCTTTTGCACTGTTCCCAGATGCTCTTTGCCAATTATCCTGTGAAAAAGCTTGAGTTAGGTAAAATCTTCACACATTTCTGTCCAGAGCCTTCATCTACCACCTATAACATCCCCCGGGGCAAACGCGATTCACACAGTAACCATGTCATTTGATCTGTATAGATATAGAACATGAGGAAAGCGTTCATTTGGACGGTGAGGTCATTCTTGTCCAGCAATTTGGAACTAAATTACATTTCGCCTGTTCGCCGAGCTTGTCAGTTTGTTTGCAAAGGTTACATCACCAGTCGAGTGACATCATCAGTGCTGGGGAAGAGACAGTGTTCTACTTGTACCTTTTTGTTTACATATATGTTCTTCTTCACTGACTGTTTTTGCCCCTGTTTTCACTGTGTTCGACTCGGTTCACCGTTGCATTGGTGCGAGAGGGTGAGGATGGGTTGGGGTGGGGTTGTCCTTCCGTCCTGATTGCGGTTTCGGTCCGTTCTCAGAGCACCACGTGACCTTTTCGTTGCGTCATTTGATCCTTGAGTAGCATTGGTGGGTACACATGATCCAGCTCGATGTGCCTGCTTACTGAATTGATTGAAGAATGCCAAGGTTCGAGAAACTGTCTGACGTGTTTCGATAGGCCTTGGTCCATAATTCTCACTGATTTAAAGTCAAACCGATGACCTTCTTGATGCTCGTGGAGGGAAATCAATGATAGTGGGTCATGCCTCCTGAATGCCGATTGGTTTTCACGGGTCCTTGTTGACAAATTTCTCCCATTTTGTCCGATATGGTGTTTTAGGTACTTCTGGCAGTTTATTTTGTAGATAACACTGCTCTTGTCTTTCTTCATTGTTCTCTCCTTTGGTTTTCACACAAGTCCCCTTGGACAGGAGATCGGTCTGTAGGCAACTTGGATTCCAAATGACCTGAGCAGTCTTACTGTCATTTTCGAAACGTCCTTGGGGTACGGCAGGTTCGTTCTTCTTCTCGATTCTCCGTTTGTTGTTTCTTTTCTTTTGAGAGAGAGTTCTTGTGGGGGGAAGTTGCGGGGGTAGGCATTGCGAGCGAACACTCTGAGGAAGTATCTTTGTTTTTGAGTATGTCGGTGCTGCATTGCATTTGGATTCTTCCGAACAGGGTTTTGACTCAGCATCCTTTGTGGCTGTGTGAATTATTACTTTTGAAGTTTCGCATTTGATTCGTATACTTTACTTTGCGGTAGGCAGTTGTCTCCAGTTTTCGTGATGGCGTTCTGATCGAGATGTCAAAAAAGGCCAGTTGTTTATCTTTCCCTCTCTCCATTGTGAACTTGATGCCATTGAATGTGCTATTGTTAATGTGTTCATTCTAGTTCCGAATTCTTCAAGATGACTTATGCGTTGCCAACGTATCGGAGCCAAAGTTTTCACATGATTCTTGGTAGTATCTCCTTCTCCAGTTTCCGACTTCGGCTCTGAACCCAGAAATTGGTGATCCCATTAGAACTAATGAGCCTTTTGAAAGTAACCTGCAGGTGAGCATGTCAAATGCATATGTCTTCGGTCTTATCTTGTAAGCATTGTCAGGTTATCAATCTGTCTCACAGTAAGTCAGACGAGTCCGAATAAGTTGCCAGTGTATATTCAAGAACTATTCGCGCGTGCCCCGAATTTCCACTGCATCAACCAACCTCACAGATGGCCGTGAATCTTGGTGAGGCAATCACAACATTCAAACAATAAGAAGGTTTTCAATCCCGTTTCGGAAAATAAAATGCACATTTACATGGTTAATGGGACAAAACACCAGTATTCAATCCACTTGGGAGCGATGTTTTCTCTTAATTCTGGCGAAACACAGAAACAACAGTCTGAGAAAATTGGCAAGGACGTGGATTGTTTCTATGAATTCATTTTCAACAGCACTATTTCTGCCATTTGGGGGAAAGAACAGCCACAGTGAAAAGCTGAAATATCAATAGTTATCTATTATAAACATTATATATTGTGGGTGTTTTTTTAATAGAATTGTCTAAGAAGAGTTCGTTTCCTTATCCATCCCAAACGAAGAGAAGAACCATTAATTTCACAGCCACTATTTCAAAAATGAACAAATTGGTGCTGACATTGTATTTTTCGTGTTCTAAATTTCCCTCCTGAAACACCTCCAACGAATGGACTCGTTCAGTTGGCAACGACCTGCGGCTCTGATACTCACTCTAATTATGCACATACAAATGCGATGTTTCAGGTGTTCGCCGAGCTTGGTAATTGAATTGCAAACGTTTCGTCACCAATCATGGTGACATTCTCAATGCATTCATTTCCTGAGGTAAGTTGAAGGAGAGGGAGGGAAAATGCGCTAGGTTGACCATTTATGTCAAGGAAAATGTTGCTGCACCTCGTATTGCGTATTGTAGTGTGTATAACTTTTGCCAGCACTGAAGCTCACATTTTGGGGAAACAATCATACACGCCAACCGTCACATAGTACCTAATCAATGGGGAGAAAAAACTGTGGAATCGATGAACTGAGGATTGTGCGTGAAGATGAAGCCGGAAGGATATTCAGTCAATTCAATCAAAATTATTAAAGACATGGAGACATTCCACAAACCAAGGTTAAGACAAAGTTCAATTGGTGCCCTCACTTTGTTTTGTGGATAAACGAGCAAGATACGGTGTGAGTGAATTGCGGTAATCGTTTATTTTGAGATGAAATTTGGTGGAATTGGGAGCGTGTGGAATGATGGAAATGACAATTTGTCAGTTTTACTTGCAATGGGTGGTCAGGATCTGTGAGAATCCACTCCGGAAATTTCACACAGGAAGGTCTGTGATACGCTGAAAACTTTACAGTTAACTCATTCACATTAATCGAAGAAACCGCGGCATAGGACTTTGAAATCCTGTTTAAGTAATCCAAGTAAAATGTTTGGGGAACAGTAAAGTAAGATGGTGAAAACACACTGATAAACAAAGGTAGAAAAATCTGACTGGGATGCTCGAAACTGCCTGAGCTTTCGAATTTGAAATGATGGACGCCACAGCTTACCAATGAAATTGTGGATGGGAGTTGAGCTATCTATGGTTACACTAAGATATTTGACAGATTCCACGCTAGATAAACGGTTGTTACTCATCGCTGTGTAATCTGCCGGATATGGCGGGGAGCAAAACACTGAACTTATTTACTGGCGTTTAAGGTTAGCCCCGAAGAGGAAGGAGGAGAATGACTGAATTGGTTCAACATTATCGTTAAAGGAGCTTAAATCAGAGTAGGAAGAAATGGATTGGCCCAGCACGACATCATCTGCATATTACAACACACGTGCAGGAGAAACACAAGGAATATCACAAATATCTCAAATGGTACAATACGGTAGTAAAGTGATTGACAGTTCCTTTTGCATACGCAGACCAGATTGCCCTTTTCTAATTACGTTCTATTCCGTGAAGCTGAGAAGCCAGAGACTAGCGCTAGTAATACATGACCCTAAATCGGTTTCTACTGTCCACAAAATGATTCGTCATCAACAGACATCGAGCGACTCACAAGATGGATTGTTTATCTTATTAGTTTTAAGGTAAAGATGGTGTAATGGTTCAATAAGGAGCAGTGCGTTTGAGCATTTTGAAGATGCATTTGTGTGCTTAGGGGCGAGGTTTGCGCGGACAACTTGGAGAGCGTTCTCGGATCACGCGATGCGTTCAGTCGATGTCTGGCCCAACCCACGCTGTTTTACATGGTTCGTTTATGCATTTGCCTCTCTCCCCTACCAATTTAAGATGCATGTCATCCATACTGTTTCAGTGATTAGAAGGTCATTTAATCTAATATCGCAGTTTTCACTAACATTCCACTAACCCATGTGCGTCTTTTTAAAATTACCGTGGGATTGATTATGAAATTGATTCAACCATTTCTATCCCATCCTCCAAAGCCTCAGTACGGTAGAGAGTGGGTGTCTAAGGTTGTTACTGATCACCCTTTCCTTACACCTCGCGAAATGCTCCGTTACAAACAAGCCTCTCGAATAGCCACTGTTGAGGAAGCCCTACTCACCGCCATCTCGTGGCGGAGGTATTTTACCACCAAAGCGAGGGGACAAAAAGCTGAGATCCGGGGCCACAGCCAGGTTGGGGGACCACTGGCAGTTAGCCTGGGGGAGTTCGCAAACAACCCCGCTTTCAAACCAACCAAGACGAGGCGTACGAACCACACAAAACTTCCTGCTTGTGGCAGTGGTCACCGGCTCGATTGGGCATCGAGGTGCGTTGGGCAATTTGGATGTTTGACCCCGTCCAAAGGGCGTATGATCAGATGAACTGGACACCGGCCCCCAATGGAATGCGGGTTTCATACACCGCCCAGCTGTCTTGCGGGTCAGGCTTTGGCTACTGAAAGGCTCTGTTTGTGCATTCCCTAAATTGATTCACCAGTCTTGGTCCGGAAAACCTGTAAGAATTCCGCTTACATAGAAATCACTTTTTTCGTTTGATAAGGATTATTTGACCGTGATTTGTTAGACACAGTCTGGATAACGGAGTGCGATATACAGGTGTTGACCAAACTCGTGCAACATCACCCTCATTTTGGAAATCTATTTCATCTTGCAGTATCATAGTTATATGTAGATGACTATTAGAGGTGTATTTATTCCTGACTTTATCTCCAACACCTATGTTCTTAGTTGTCCTCTATCACCCTTTAAATTAGCGTGATCTTGAGTGTTGCGACAAATTTTTAGTAGTTCGAAAGTTACAGATCTGATCTGAAAATATTGCCATCAGTAATACCAGATTTTATTTTTCGTCAAAGGAAAGTAATAATCGTTTTGATTTTTGATCAAAGCTATGGCAACATGTGGATTGGCGTAGCAACACACTAGACAAAACTATTTTGTTTCACATTCTGTTCTGCGAACAGTTGCATGGAGTGAACCTGGTTGCAAGAACATTACTGATATCTGAGGCGTTAATGGAAATTACGCTGCTGGTTTCCTGTAGTGATGATGCGTGTTTGCACTAATAACTTTACCCACCTCGTGAGAATTCAATTCGTACGCTGTACTTTTTAGAGTGCTTCATCCCACACTGCATGGAATAAGAGATCCCGTAAAGGGTCATGACCGACATTCAACAAACACGTGACTACAGATAGGAGCACTTTTCTAGCTGTTTGAAAAAGATGAATTTATTTGTATGGTTCTGTTCTGAACCGATGACGCAATTACCGGATACTAGAAATGATCTATATAAGAAAAGAATCGGACAACAGAGATAAAACGTCTACATTCTGTCAGAGATTATCTAAGCTTGATCATGTTTGCAAGCAACGTGTACCTACCAACGATTATTCTGGGAACCGTATTTCGTAAGTTTGAACATCCGTCAGCCCTGTTTTGCAGTAAAGAAATGTGAAGACGGTCAAACGTGTTTTATGATATTAAATTGGCTAGTGAAAAAGTGTCCACATACCATACTCCAAAATGAACGCATTTAACTACACGTGCACGTGTAGTTTCCTACGCACACGTTCAAAAGCTGTCTTACTACATTGATTGAATTCGAGGAGTCTTTTAGGTATTTGAGAATTTAGCAATGCATCAGTCGTAGACTCTCGGACGCCAGCGCAATTCGTTCAATTGCGGTTTTTATTCCCTTTTGAAACTGATTGACATATATTGTAGTTTACTGTTACACTGGTAATCTCCCACCCGGTAATCCGTATCCACAATCCTAAAACATGCCGGGTAGTAATGCGGAATAAATCACACATCAGAAATGTACACATTTTACCTTGAACATTTTTCTGTCACTTATACAACCCGAAAAAAATAATATCTCTATTGATTTTCTCTGCATTGAAATGTTACGCAAATCGTTCCAGGGCATCAGTGATTTGATTCATTCCATCACTGTGCATTTGTGCATCATTTCTTCCTCTATTGCCGAAAAAGTGTTTTGAGTTAGACACTTTTGGTATTTGAATTGTTCATAGATTTAAATTTTCAAATTCCAACCTACTCTCTTCATCTCATCTCAACCAAACTCTGTGCTGCTTTGAACAAATCCGAAACTCCGGATCGTACAGTGAATTTGGACAGTGTTAACGCCGCGTGTATACACCCACCAAGCGATGCCATCACGTTACTTGGTCTATAGATAATGCCGTTCAAGTAGAGGCCGTTTTGAAAGAAAAAACGTTTGAACGTTTGCTTACTATAAAAATTCACGTTCAGTGTTGGTGACGATGGTCTTCTATTCTAACTTCTGAGATATAGGGCTTATTCTCTCAGTAAAAGTTTGACTTTGTCTGCCTCTTCTTTGTCAACTGAAGACCGTGAATTGTACTAGGCCTCTCGATTACTTCTCCGAGATAATTCAGGTTACGTCGGAGGAAGTCCAAATTATTGGCAACCAATTCAATGATATTATGCATATACAGGTATTAACCAAACTCGCGCAACATCATGACTTTTCCCAAATCTATTTATCTCATTGCCAAACGTTTTGATTCTCATGCACGGGAATGTGCATGGTATTACCCTAGATCACTCGCAAAAGTTTTATAGTACTAATAAATTATATGGTTGCTTCTTTTGGCCGAGCGCGTTAGAAAAGTACAATTTCTCCATTTCGACTATGGTTGCTGACGCATCGACTGTAAGATAACCGAACGTTTGTGGAGGGAGATGATAAAACTTTACTCGCGAAAAGAACTTATATCAATTACACAGATTGAGGAGTTTCATATTTTTAATAATCTATATGTCCTCCTCTATTTTGGAGCACTTGAGTCAGTCTTTTTGGCATGGAGTCCACCAACTTGGAAATTAGATCACTTTTGTCAGTTTCCTCCAGTATATGCCGCACCCTAGCCTTCAACGACCACTCTCGAGGAAGGTGACTCACCTCTGTTTTCAACACAGAGAAAAAGTTTTCGATCACATTCAAATCCGGGCTGTTAGGTGGAAACTGAGTGAATTCGATTTTTTAGGTAGCCATTTCAGATCGTGTCTAAGCACGAAAAAACAATATATGCTTGAGTTTAAATGATTTTGTGACATACCTCACGTGAAACATGATATGGTGCATTGTCCTGTAAGAGTGTGACTTTACCGAAGACATTCCGAGGGTGGTAGTCACCGAAAACGTCCTTGATCAGTGAGGCATATGTTGCACTGTCCAGTGTACCATATACAGGAGCCCAACGACAAGATACTCCGTATTTAATCCCCACCCAGATCATTAGACGAGAAGGATATTTGCTTTTGGTAAGCGCAGGAATGGATTTCTTCGGAAAACTAGGTCCACAGATTA
>UZAN01040667.1:9966-23203 GCA_900618425.1 Echinostoma caproni
TTTGATGACATCTTCTTTCATTATTTTCTATGCTCTTCCACTGTACGACGTATTACAGTTTTCACAAAACACGAGCAACTCTATTACGAGAAATAGTCACCTAAACCCGCCTCATTTGGTCAGTGACCTGAAAGAGAAGCGGGTATGAGAATGGTCGTGGGGAGAGAAAGTTCCACCCTGCGTTCTGTGACTAGAGCCAGCTTTTTCTAGGAAAACCGGAAATAGGTGTTTTGACCTCAGCGCAACCTGCCCTATAATCTGGTCAAATGCCCACACCTTGCTGTTTGCGAGGGGTAGGGTGGGGTGGGGGTGGAGACAGTGAATCGGAATTAATCCGTTCGGTGCGCGCAAATGAACTGACACACGCATTATAAAAACACAGCACTCCAGAACGTGTGATTTGACCAGTACAACCAGCACAGTGGTATTATTGAGGCTGCAATGATTGGAAGCACGAGCTGTCCGTAGTGATAGTCGTAGTAGTGAGGTCCTGATGGTTGGCTGAATGGTTAGGCAAGTATCATTCAAACGTGAAAATCATTCATGTGTGTCGTAATGACCTCAGGCCAATAATCAAGAACTAAGCTCTGTCAACTTGACCACGGAATCACAATAAAAGGGTGTGCGTGGGAGGATGGAAATAGCCCTGAAAAAGAAGGGAGAACACCTAAAGATAATGTATGGGTGTGAATCCCCTCTGGGTGCTGCTGTGACGGGTCATTGAGCCCGTGACATAGGGTCATCAATGAGTCAAACCAAATAGCTCAAGGTGATCGACAGCCGGAGGTAATATGATCTCAGTATACCAAACTTCCATTTCAAGTGGTCACCCATCATCCCGTCAGTTCTGTGCCAGGAAACTCTCACAGCCGGTTCATTCTCGCCTGTTCGCTACACCAGACAACCTGTTTGTGAAAGTGTCGAGTCATACATTATTCTCTTACTTGGAAAACAAAGATCTGAACAGATGAACGGACAGAAGCAAAGCACCACGAAAACACAAGCACTGATTGTATCAATCCGTCTGATGCTAACAATACTTATTTTCTTTTATTAAATAAAGAATTACGTAGTAAACTGCATCAGTTACACAGCCAACTGAAAGTGAATTTAAAAGCTAGGGAGTATTGGTCAAGTATGTCGACTTGGTTGCGTTTCATCAATTGTAAAAGCTATTCCAGTAAGAGGGTGGGCTACAGTCGTTCCGCAAGTGGATTGGGATACAAATGAAAAAGTCGGATGGTGGTAGTGCCAGTGGGATTCGCACCCTTGACCTCCGAGTCGGACTGTTGGCGACTTTAACCACTTGAAGACCGTCGCCCAAACAAACTGTCCAGTTCAGGAAATAGCCTAAGATGGGAATGGCTGGATCGATTTGGAACACTAGAATATTGTACATAAATTCATGTGTCGGTTTCTCAAGGTTTTCTTGAATTGCTGAAAAGGCGAATATAGGTAACGGTACTGGGATTCAAGGGTACAGCCACCGGTCCGATGGTATAAGGATTATTGTCGTCATTTTCATTCAATGCAACTACATTTTATTGATGATGTTCGGGTTGAGGTGGCGATGGTGATGGTCAGGCAGTCGGGCTAGTAGTAATTCACTAAAGATTTAACTTTCAAATGCTTAACCATGAATGAAAACAAGAAAAGATAAAAATACCCCTTTGTTCGAACTGTGTTTGTTCTAAGAAATAGTGTGTGGGTGAGAGAAAAAGAAAGAGAAAGGAAAGAGAATAAACTAGTTTACAGAGCAAATCCCACATATTATGCATGTGAGCTCCTGGTTCAATACCCAGTGTTTTCGATAGTTTCTTGAGCCGGAAGATCCACAACAATACATCCCGTGTTTCCGTAATGAGCATGCACATCACTAATGTGTTTTTTTCTTAATCAGAGATCAAATTAAGCCCAGTAACCGGCGACTTTCACTGTGGAACAACATAATGACTCAATGGACGTGACATTCAGCTGGGCGATTAACATCTCTGGGAGAATTCGAAAATCTGATCTTAGAGCCCACACGCGATATGTCGCCGGTAATCCTCCACGACAACAGTCCATATCCTATTTCCCGGTAGTGTTAATAACACGTGAACGTATGCAAACGGACTAAAAATATTCATCCCTTGGATCGGCAACAAGTATAAATCAACAAAACATGATCAAGAAGGAAAACAACATTGACCAATAAATTTCGTCTCTCAGAAAAATGAAAAACGTTCTCGGTGGTCGAGTGGTTAGTATGCTCGCGTTCTACTTGTGGGGTCCCGAATTCGACACTCAGTTGGATCGATAGACTAACACTGCAGAAGGGAACGAACCGGATCGAAACAGCTGTCCAGTGCTTCCCAGCTTCTTAGTTCATTAGTTGTTTGCTCTTTACACCATGAAATTCAACAAACAATAAATTTCTGACAAAAGATTGGGTCACATGACTGAAAATTTTACTTTTTACGATAGCGTCTATCTTGTGTTCCCTGAACGTCTGTCAGATATGCAAAGTGAACAACAGCGGTTCCCAATGAGCCTTGGTGATATACTGAGGGCATTCAGGAAGGTGTTGTCTACCATGGAATCAACCAGTTAATAGTAACCAGTTTCAAACGAAAACACCGGTGTTGAATTGGAATGCTATAAGGCACATTTCTGTTCCGCATGAAACAGATCGACCTCTCAAAAATTTCTCTTTGACCCACATCAGGCAGAACAGCTAGCCCTAGCAGTATAATCGTTCGTCAACCTCTTTACGAAGCAAACCTATCTACTTCATGATACTCTATTCCCACAAGCTTGAATATCAGTGACCTTAGTATCGCATACTGACCGGTGAGAACTAACGGAATGGTTACACTAGTCGGCGAATGCTCAATCGTCCAATGCGCTTCCATAACAGCAGAAGCAACATGTGCCCCACCTCACTACGAACGGGTAAACACAGGGACGTTGGACACAAGTGTGTCATATCTCGCACGAAGCGCGCACTCTCATAGGATAGATGGACAAATGACCTTGAAACTGAACAGACCACCCATGGGGAAACCTTGTGTGACACGACAATTGTAGACTCCTGCTAAAAGCGACAGCATAGATTAGAACCGTCTCAGGCACCACCCTCTCAAAAGGTCAGTAACGCAGGCCAGTTGAGTCTAAGCGTCCGGGAGTGATGAGGCAGAGAAGGGCAATGAATTCGTATATGACGGCAGAGTTGGAAACATCTGGATGAGCATGATGACCTCAGCGACGCTGGCCCATTCATTCTCAAGCAAATGAACGAGGGAATATCGTCACAGGAATAAGCATGAGTCATGCATCTATCACATTATACAGCTCTTTCGTTTATCAGTTCCGTCGCTTCCCCTCCCTCCTCTCTATTTCTTTCGTGAACACAAAGCATCACTTAGGACAGGCATTCGAGTGCTTTTGTTACTACTGTTACTCTGGACACAGGCTGACATGCTCCGCCCAGCCTCGAAAACTTGCCCTATGCGATCGGAAGTCTGTCTTCTATAGGAAAGTGACAAAACCTAATGTGTCACGTCGCCCATCCAATTTGTGCACATTCAAGAAAGATACTCAACCCATAAAACCACGCTACAGTCGAATGAAAATTGGGGATTGTCAGAGGTTGATGTTAGACCAGAAGTAGGCAGAACAATCATCAGTCAAGCACGGTATCAGACGAACAACGAATGATGTGGTGGGAGTCGAGAATACCGTGAATGGGCTCGATATTTTCGACAGATGTTTTGATCTATCTGTGTGAATCCGTTAGATGTTCGAAAGTGAAGGACGAACTTCGTTTGATTCGTTATTTGAAAAATATATCACCAAGGATTCAAGCTAAATCCAAATGGAGTGGGAATAAGGCACGCATTAAAAAGAAAGTAAAAATACATTTAGTATATTATTATTATTATTATTTATTATATCGTACTGAAAAGCACCCACAATTTTTTTCGGCCGATTACACCAATGGTGACAAAAACATGTTCGAATTAGCCTGTGCAAAGGAATGAGGTTATGTGGTCAGTGTTCGCTTACAGTCAAATGGGTGTGGAGCTTGATCAATCACTAGCGTTAACCGCCCTTCAAAACCGACCATGCAACAAGGTTTTTACTTCTTGCTCTCTAAGTGATCATTTATTTGCCATGTAAAAGGGTAATCGTGACACTACAATGGTCATTTTGACACCTTAGTTTCCTAGTTTCCACTGTGCCAGATTTGTTCAATATCTCGTCGGCAGCCAAATAAACTTGGAATAACCGCGGTGGTCGAACGTATGAGGAAAATGAACTAAAGTGTGGAACTCCGTGAGCAACACGCCAGTGTGTAAGAAAGAGGGGAAGGTTGTTGCGCTAGGGTACTGATCACAAGTCATAAAATCTTCGTGAGTGTTTTAGTTTCTGGAAGGATTGCAAAGAAGAGACCGGATTCACGATACCATAGAGTCATTTAACAACAGGGTTGCAGAAATCCTATGATAGATTGACTTTTGTAGTACAGTAAGTGACACGACTAAGCACAAACGGTGTTTTGCACTGACAGGATGCGTTTCACAAATCACGCAAAGATGTATTCCTTTTGATATATTGTTTCTGTCCGCTTGTTTGCAATGTGCTATCAGTGATTGGAGGAATCTGCAATCAAGTCAGTTTGTTGCTGTTGGGGAGTTCTCCGAGGTAGAAGTGTTGATCGGTGACGTTTCGTAGCCAAGCTAGGCAACATCAGCAGTGCGACTTCGTGGAAGTGGCGAAATCTCCCGCTTAAGCGGATCCCAGACTGTACCACATTACGAGGAGATCAGATGTGCTAAGATATGATCGGCTTTGTGTGAAGCAAGGAATTCAGTCCAAAAATTGTTGATCTTTAGGATAAATCCGATTCGTTCAAATGCACTTTATGTCACCGATATGCACTCCTACCATTTCCATATCGAAAATGATGGTATTTATTGTAAGTGTTGATAATATGTTTTAGTTATATCTTATTATTTGAACCAAAAGAAGAATAATCCCATAGACAGCTTACAAATTTCTTAACAGGTAGGTATTCACCAACCAAAATTAATCAATCCACCACCCAATCAAAAATTGCTACAATATATGAATTAATTTTAAAAATTATTTGCCCGCCTACGAAGTGAGAAGCGGTGATTGAGTTCTTAGGCCACGAGTTCGTAGTCCGTATAAAACAGCTCCATCATCACATACCGAACGACTTATCGAATTGGTCTTGACAGCCTATGATTGGCCGTAGTCCCTTCTCCGTGAATGAATGTAAATGGCAAGTGTCTAATTATGATTCCACCACAGATCCGTCCGCGTTTTTACATTTTTAAACACCGGATGTCTAATATTAAACTGAGGCTTGAATACCACCAATCGACACAGTGCACACGGTGGAGAACATACTCGTTCACAAAAAGGGTATTGAACGGCGCAATCTGGGGATAGGCACCGTTTGCGAGTGACTTGAAACACTAAACAGTTACAAATGCGGTTTAGCTGTCTCTCGATTCCGGACCACTTAAACACCGTCCGGTAAACTGTACCCGTCGATAATGTACACTTGAGGCTCGGAATCACGCGCGAACACACACAAGCACTACCAAATGTGTGCAGAACACAATTATGTTAACCATGGTCACACCGAAACAATACAGTACAAACAGTAACGCCATCATTCAAGAACAAGTTGACTTGGCGGTCTGAATCTAGGTCAGGCAAGAGTAGATAAGGAGAGAGAAAAGAGCGGAGGGTAGTAAAATGAAGTCACGGTAACTGATAAATAAAGTAAATGAGACATTGGATCGATTGGGTACAATGCGAAACGATGCTCCATCAAGTCATTTTCTTCGGTATCTGACCGTTGGTTAGTTACTTCACAACGCCAACGAATGTACCGGGATAAAGGACTGGGGTGTGATATTGAGTTCGAGNAGGACTGGGGTGTGATATTGAGTTCGAGTGCATAGTCGAGAGAAATGTCGGATCGAAGTTTCTGTTACTTGAAAAATAATGTAAAATTTTCAGCATTGGATACCACCACTGCCGTTTAGTTTAACTTGACGGTAGAGAACTGCATTTTCATACAATTAGTAAACTTCAGCCCGAAGTTTAGGTGCCATTACGGTCTCAAGTTAGAATAGGTTTTCATGGGTACCATCCATTACCATCATCCATTGTGTGACACCCTATGTTATACATGGAATAAGATCAACATGAATGAAAAAAGTTTAATGACATCATTTTCAAGCCTAAACAATTGAAGAGTGTGAATAATCAGAATAATCAGCAACCAATACGCGGATGCGGGACACAACTGTTTTGCACAAATCAGTCTTATCAACAATATCAAAAGGTTGCTAAATTATGATTTAAAAATCTTGTATAGACATTGCGGATTAGCTGGTAAATTTCTCCTTGGAAATTTGGGTAAAGAAAAACTATGAATGAGCTATATAGAACGCTTAACAAAGCTCATCGGTGGCGAATGAGCATCACGGAGCCAGGGTATACAACTAAGAGGTAGTTCTCAATCGATTGATGCGTTTNGGGGGGGGAGAAAAACTCATGGAAGGCAATAGCAATAGCGGATAACTAGATCAATAAATAGGCAAGAGTGTTGTAGTTTATTAGAACAATCCTGACTTACACGCAAAAACACCCCCATCGCACTCACTGTCCATTCAGTGCGAAACGATCAAGAACAATAATGACAAACGAACACAAGCTGTTCCAATCAGACAGGTAAAAGCTCGCTGGGGAATTGGAACGTCCTACTCAGTTGAATGCAAATTTCAACTTTACCAACTTCGAATCCTCTATGCAGCATCTACCCCTCCTTCCATAATCCCTCATTCCTCAATTATCCCCAGCATTCTCACTCATTCTCACTCAATTCGGTCTGATCAAAACTGTCTGGAATGAAGACACCTGGCTCCAAAATCGTTACGTGTGACTTGTTATTATGATTTGGAAGACGACACGAGCTTGCAAACAGTTCGCCTGGCTCCGGTTTTGATAAGTCAATCAAATGCAGAATATATGACAGTGTTGATCTCAGTTGAATTAGAAAGGTAACAAGGGAAGCATGAGAAGGGATAGTTGCGATTCGATGAACCAGCGAGAGACAGGCACAAGAGGTGAGGAATGCAGGGGAGGAAAGAACCCAAAATATTTGGTTCCTTGGACGTTCAGTTTGAACGAGAGGAGCTTGAAAGGATGCCAACAAAACACCTACGTGAGAAATGACTGACATTTAGAAAATCTTGAGGACGAAGTTCATCAGATCAATCTACATTGATTTAATTTTCTACTGTCTAAGGTGACATACCTTGATTTAAGAAAAAGAGCCTCCAATAATCGGCAGGTGTGGGTATTTCGTTTGAATTTAAAAAAAAATCTAAATTAAAACTTAGGTGAGTAATAGAGGATTTGATTCAATTTCAAATTGGAAATTCATCGTGTATATGGCAAATGAAGCGTGAACTGAAAAGCTAGGAAGCACTGGACAGCTGTTTTGACCTGGTTGAGTCTCATCACCAGTGCGAATCCATCGACCCAATTGGAGATCGAACTCGGGACTTCATGGGCAGAAGGCAAGCGTGCTACCCACTCTGCCACCGGCAGCTGATCAGACCGTTTTTCATTTTCCATTTAAAAGATATAGCACGATAGCACGATATAGCCTGGTTGGGTGGATGGATTCGCACTGCTGGTGAAACCCAACCAGGTCGAAACAGCTGTCCAGTGCTTCCTAGCTTTTAAGATCACGCTTCATTTGCCATATACACGACGAATTTCCACTTTAAAATAAAACTAAACTGAAATTTAATCGCAGATAGTGCATTTGATCAATACGCTTGCGGTTCGGTTATAAGAAAATGACGCTTTATTTATCCAGGAATAAATGCAAACGGTAATTATTAGGAACCTGGATCACAGCAGTGACAACTACTTTGTGCACTCGATCATAACTGACAGCATGGCGTTTGACATCATGCTTATCTCCACTGCCTACGCAACTGACCGTATTACACTGCGAAGCGGCAACTTAACATTTTGCATTGCCACTTTTCATTCTTCACTATTGTGCACCGTGACCGAAACCGAAACCAGCGACTGAATCATGCAGCCTTGCCTCTGTCACACTCTTGTTCTGTTAACACTATTTATTATCATTATTATTGTTTTCCTTATGCCAAGAGACTCTAATACCTTTGACACTCTAGAAGGCTGTGATATTTTATGTCGTCCTGTTCTCGTTTCAGACCGTTCTGTTGTTGATTTATTAACGGACAAGAAATCCTCCGTGAACTCGTGAAACGTGCTTGACTGTAAATTCACATTGTGCATATTATCTGTATTGACAATTTTTAGTGTCACGAATTGATTACTATCCAGCGCACTCGTCTTCTGATTTCGCGTTACAACTATCAATATGGTTTACAATCATACAATTTTCAGGAAGAGGGAAGCCGCCAACCAAAGGCTGCCACGGGACACAGAGTGAGGAACTTCAGGTGGCGGCCGGGATTTCCCGGGGTAATTACTTGGTGACGTTACCACCGGGCCACCACCGCCCGGTGAATTTGATGTCTCGTTTGATCCGAAGAAACTGTGCATGACGAGCAGATATTATTTGTAAATTATATCAAGTAACAATAGATGCACAGGATGAAAAACAATATTCCAAAGTGTTCACCGACTGAGTGAATTGATTCATTTGAGGGTACATCACGGCTTAGAACTAAATTAGTCAGTATGATCAAGTGAGAGAAAAGCTGAGTGGTCATATCAACGAATGATGAAGTAACTTAGTGGCCTATTGATAGGTCGTCTAGATCGATCAATCTATCCATCGGCTTTTTACTCGAATGACTAATTGATTGATTGGGATGAACACCGGTGCTATATGAATTTCAGTACTAAATATTTTGTCGTCCTCAAATTTTATGATTCCTGTCATCAATGTCTCTTATTTTTTATCGCCTCCAGTGGCACTTTATCACAGGAATTTATTTTAATAAATCTAACATTGCAATTGAAAATTTTTTCAATTCCAATGGAAGAGGACGATATTGACATCATCGAGGTTGAGGAGAACTCGAGGAATGCGTCCGGTAGAAATAAGGAAAGCGAAATTACTAAGTTTCGCGTTTTTAAGGAGGTCAACGCCATAGTATAAGGACCTAACGTCACAATATAAGAGCCTGATGCGATGAGCAAACAGTGGTGTAAGGCATTCATACAATAGGAAAAGCTTTGGTAGCCTGGCTGATCAACATGAAAACTGATCATTTCCGAGAAAGTTAAACAAAAACTCACTGTGAAACTGTTCCTTGAGGTGGAATAATGACCGTTATGTACTCCATGGTAATCCGCAGAACCAGACACACCCTGTGCTCCATCTTCCGACTGGCCTATCCGTTCTACATACGATTCCCCAGCGAATCTACTATTGCCCACAATCAGTTGGTCTGACATGGGTGGGGGAGATGGGCTCACGAAGCTCATACAACTGGATGTGACCACAGCAGCTCCGCTGTGTGGATTCTGCACAAGGCGAATTTGATCACTCGTAGGTGTAAGACGATAGACCGGAAGGCGTAAGGTGGCTGTAGTCACTTGATCCCCGTTAGGAGATGAAGCAATTGAAGGTTCTGGATAGAAACTCATCGCCTCTGCTGGGTAGCAAAGTCCAGCTGCCGTCGCAGTCGGATGACCAGTCCACCCGTACATGGGGCCGTCGGGACCTCCATTCGCAGCACCCAGAACAGAATGACTCACAGGATGTTGATAGCCTAGTTTCAAAGTGTCCAAGTCCGAAGGTGTTGGACTGATACCCATCATGTAACCGGTACCATCAATTGGATAACCGTATTCATGTTTGAGCGGGAAATTAGCATCTTCACCTCCATCAGCTGTACCCTGAGCTCGACCCCGTCGAATTCCATTTATATGTGGATGTTGTCCGTTCCGGCATCGTAAACTGTGCGAACGACGTCGAACACATATAATGGCAATCACGAGGCAGATGGAAATGAGCCCGGTGACAGCAACCATGACCACGATGATCATGAAGTTCAGACCTGCACTGGCCATAATCTGTGGTCCGAATACGTTGACCTTAAATTGGACAAAACCGAGAAGGATAGAGAGAATGAGTACAGTAAAATGAATACCAAGAGCTGTAACTGTTACGAATGAAAATCTGCCATTGAATCTTGTAAGACCTACCCGATTATTGCTATTTGGAAGACTGCAGTTAAATTTTGATAATTTGCCATTTTCATAAAACTAAATTACAAGTCCCCAATGATGTAAATCACTTAATTTTCAATATAAAGTTCTCGGATTTTACAGTACGTTTCGAAGCATTTCTGTTTTAAATTGTGCACCAAACTGTCCCGCACAGTCTTGATAAAAGCCCACGTAATCAAAGTCACCAATACAAACTGGAAAATAACGGCATACTTGATAATCGCAGAACATTCGCGCATGAGCATACTTCTAGTTCTCTAGAGAATCATCTCTCCAAGCGGTGGACATGATCAGCTCCTGCTCCGCTCACTCGTTATATGCACTGATTGGGCTAACAAATACTACGATTACTTTCGGGAGAACCGTTTCCCAATCGCCCTGCGCAATACTAAGCTTGGTTTATTAGGAGCTTGCGTGGTCTTAGAACTCAGCCTAACTTTTTCCAATTCTGAACAGAAATTTGTCGTGATTATTGCATTTTGTTACTGATTGCACGAACGAAAGTGATCTAATCGCATGTGCGCAAATTTGAGAAACGTGATTGGTCATTGATAATCGGCACGTGAGTGCGACAAAAAGAATTGCTTTGGAATGGTGTAGGTAGTAATCCAGTTGTAAAGGACGAGGCTGTTCTCTTCTTAAGGGATTAAGCGCAAGTTGATTAGCCATGATGCATTTTCGCGCATCTTTTTACGACTACCATCTTATCTAATCACATCTATTGCGGACAATGATCGACCGTCAAAAGTGACCCCTAGAAAACTAATCCATTATAACGGAGTTTTTCTAAAAGAACCAGACATTAACAAACGCATAGACAGAGAAAAAAAGTGAATTGCACTACGCTCCTATTGAATGGGACAGAACGGTCACCGGGCAAGTGTTATGCAGTGCGCAGTGTTATGCAAATGATTTCATGTAGCGCACAAATAAACAGAAAAATTATGAGGTTTCGAAAAGGGAAACGCACGTTCGTAGGGGCGAGCGGCAAGTGCTGTGTGTGCGTGAGGCTCGAACAAAGCACAGAGAAAACGAAATGCCGAATTGGTCCCCGGACAGACGAAATCAATAAGACAGATAATTCGATTTTTGAAGTCTTCATTGGCAACCAGTAATCTTTGCTGAGTCATCCAAATACATAAGCATGCTAGTCAGATATGAGATTCATTTGAATTTTCATTAAACTATGAGTTCCATGTGGAATATGCTATGATTCATTATCACCTAAATAACAGAAACCTAATGATGAAAATTTTAAACGAGAATCATCAAAGCGAAATTAAGGTATTGGCTTTAGCCGGAAAGGATAACTGGATAGATAGCGATATGACACTGAGACAAACGGTAAATAACCCCAACAATCCGAACATTTATTGATTATTATCAGTATTAGTGTTACGTATAAACAAACCCCCAGAGGATTTAATCCAGGTTTTCATTTTTATTCGAATTGTCAACATGGGAAAGTATCTAGAGGAGTTAAATTTATCTTCGATAGGATTATTATGACGGTGTGCCGGGTGACAGTGAAGCTGTGGTAGTGTGTTTGTCATTCAATGAAACCCCTTTTAACCCTCAGGCATGAACATTCGCGTTTACCACTATCAGTTTAGCGGACGGAATATTGCCAAGTTGCCCAGGCCAAGGCAGGTGAATTTTCTTGAGGAATTCAAAATCGGTAGCTTCGGTTAGCCAAAGCCTGACCCGCAAGGCAGCGGGGCGGTATGCGAAAACCGCAATCCATTGGGGGCCGTTGTTCAGTTCATCAGATCATACGCCCTCGGACGGTACCCACTGCCAAAATCAGGAAGTTGTGTATGTGGTTCATACGCCTCCTCATGGTTGGTTTGGAATCAGGGTTTTTGGCCAACTCCTCCAGGTGAATTACCAGCGTTGGACCAACCCGGTTATAGCCCCGAATAACGGCTTATCGTCCTCTCACTTCGGTGGAAAACACCTCTGCAACGAGAAGGCAGTGGGTAGGGCTTCCTCAACAGAGGCCATTCAAGATGCTTGGTCGTATGGGATGAGTGGCAAGTATATCGGTGTTCTGTAATTAAAATTTCCCGCTGGGAACTATGGGCTACTGAACGTGAAAGTTCATCTGATCCGGCCCAACCAACACTTTACCAGGATTCCATTCAACTAACCTTCAGATAGGAAGCCTAAGCATCCCGCATAACTGTGCTTTCTCAGATGAAGTTAATGAGCTGCTGCAGAAAAACACTTAGTGACTGGCTAAATCGTTGATGAGGTGCTTTGGACAGAAAAAGCAGTGCTTATCGAGATGATATAGCTCCGACTATTTGTTCTTCATGTATTTTCTGATATCGAATGACTTTACCGTCCTACATGGGGTAACTGTCTAAGCTGTTTCAGACCACCAGCCGGACAACCAATCACGATCTTCTAACATAAATCATGTGTGTGGTAGGATTATCGATGCACGCGCTTGTGCATCCCTCTTTTAATAATGATGGTCAATCGGTTTAAGTCACCGTTACCGGTTTCCTTTTGTTCCTAGGTCGCGAGGATCGAACCCCACCACCACCAACCAACTTTGGTGATAGCAGCTTCGCTGCTCCACAGCTCAATTCTACTCCGAACATATTGGGGCGTTAGGTTTTTGGCCACTCCAGACCCCAGGGCTTAGATTGCCGGGCTACATGTCCTCGAGACTATGGGAGTTACCCCGTCTGCTACTCATCAAACAAAGTTGTGCATACAAAACAGGTAGATGCATATACACTTATAGAACATTGCAGACGAGACCCAACTTTTTAAGACCCTCACGTAGTATAATTATAAAGTGTGTGCCTTTCCATGCCCAGGGTACGTGGGAAATTTCATTTGCTTCAACACAAGCGGTGATAACCGAGACAATATTTGCCTTAATGGGATTTCACGGAAGATTCCCATATGAATATCAAAGGCAAAACAGTATGGCGAACAAGCTTGTTTTCGT